>JBBPQP010000409.1:0-26869 GCA_038092555.1 Boletus subgraveolens | reverse complement strand
TCTCAATTACCAATCATTCTTAGAGATTCTTCAACATTCTGTATCTCTTTGTTTGTCTTTTCATTTCCTCCTTCTATTTAAGATCCTCATAGCTCTACTCTTGTCCTTAAGTTAGACCTACTCAATATAACCCATATCTTGTTGTTCAAACCTCAAGTTGTTGTTGTACTTTTGAGTCAATGCTTCTCATTTTATCTTTGTTGTTGTTGAAGACCAACAACTCCTCTGTCATCATTGAAGACCAATGTGACCATCCTCTTGAAAGACTGAGTTCACTTCTATTCCTACCTGGGCTAGTTGTAACAAAAGGTCTAACTTGTTCTTTTGAAGCTACCTTTGCCATAGTCTTCCACTATGCCCTCTTGACTCCCACCTTTGATCTCTTGCTGGTGGTGTGGACCCTCATGAAGACTTTGAATCCTCAAACTCTGAACAAAGAGAACCTTCCCCTGACTTTGACCCTGACCTTGACCTCCCTTCCTTCAAAGACAGAGACAAGACCTTAGACCTCTCTCACAACCTCTTCTCATCGCTTACGCTCCCTTGACAACCTACCCCACTGTCTCCCACTCCAACAATCTCCAGACCACTCTTTTCCATCCCCCCTCCTGCTCCACCATTTCCACTGCCACCTCTGCCACCCCCATTTTCCCAAGCTCTCTCTCCACCTTCTTTTCCTCACATCCCACTGTCCACTATGTCCTCTAAATCATTTCAACTTCAGATCACCACCCCTGAGAAATATGATGGCTCCTTCAAAACCTCTCCCCAATGGCTTTACACCATCCAATTCTACCTCCATGTCAACAAGGATACCTACAAATGTGATGATAAACAAGTAGCCTTTGCCCTCTCTTACATGACTACAGGAGCTGCTCTCACCTGGGCAACCACCTTTTGTACCAAATACATTGTTGGGACCACCATGAACCTTGGAACCTTCACTGACTTCATCACTGAATTCAAGAAGTTCTTTGAACACAAGGACATTACCAGGAATGCCATTGCCTAACTCTTGACTCAATGAATGACCAAAGGAAAGAACAGAGTTTACTCTCCTTCTTTCAATGAATATGTCTCTGAATTCTAGAATTATGCTGGAAGAGCTAGTATCACTGATCCAAATGTCCTCATCAGATATGTATGTATTTCTCCACAGGGATCCCTCCCCCATTTAGGAGACAAATCATGTCTATGGACACCATCCCTTCTTCTATTGCCAAATGGTATGCTAAAGTCATCTATTTCCAAACCTAATGGGAATGAGTTGACGAAATCACTTGACAAAGTTCCAAATCCTATCAAATGACCTATCACTTCTTCTTCTCAATGTCCATCCCCTCTAAAGTTAAAGATCCAAATGCCATGGATGTTGACATCATCAAAGTGTCCAAACTTACCCCAGAAGAAAGGAAAAGATGCATTGAAAAGAAACTCTGCTTCTGTCACAAAAGATCCAGACATCTTAGTAATGCCTGCACCACCTTCCCAAAGAAACCTTTTGAGAAAAAGATTCAACAGGTGATTGAGGAGAAAGAAACCCTCCCAAAGCTGGAAGAAGTTGAGGATGACGATGATGATGAAGCCAATGTTAGAAGAATTTCCTTCTCTAACATGGATTTTTGAATAGGGAAACCTGATCAACACAGGTTTTCCCTCCTTCATTGTGTGCTATAACTGTACAATCTATGATGAAATCCATGCAGATTCCTATTCAACTCATTATACCCTTGCATACTCTCCAAACTGTTGACTCCTCCATCCTAGTAGATAGTAGTACTGATACATATCTCTTGCATCAACCAGGACTTTGTTAAAAAACACTGACTCCCCCTCACAAAACTGAAAGAACCTCTCTGAGCCAGAAATGCCAATAAAAATGGCAACATACAATACATCTGCAAGCTTTTTGCTTCCTTCAATGGAATCATCCACCAAATAGCCTTCTATGTTATGGCCTACAGCTAACAAAACCTCATCCTCAGACTTCCTTGGCTAAAAGCAGCCAACCCCACAATTGCTTGGTTGACTGAAACTCTCCTCATCAAAGAGTCCATTAACCAATCCCAAGATCTCTACCTGTCCCATTCCTCCAACACCAAACAACATAACTCTGTCTATTATAAAACCCCATCTCACCAACACCATCATATTAATGTCAACTTTGTCTCCAACTATCACCTTGAAGGATATCTCCAACAAGAAACTGAGAAACAGTTTATCAACCTGGCTATTGATAACAGAGCTATTCAACAAATTATTTGTTGTGAAAACCATTTTGTCCCAAGAGAATTTCCCCTCATTGCCAAACTCACCACTGCCACTGAGCTTGTCATGAAAGCTGAAAAAGCTAAATCAAAATCTGTACTTTCTCCTGAATATTAACCATTTGCCTCTGTCTTCTTGAAAGAAGCAACTGATCATGTTCCCCCCTCTTGTCCCTATGATCATGAGATCAACCTTGATGAATCCTTCACCCTGAAGGTCAAAAAGGTTTACCCCCTCTCCCCTGACAAACAAAAAGTCACCTCCTCACTCATGATCTAAATGAGACCTCCTTCCTTTTGCCACCATCACTTGGGCTCACAGTAGTCCCATTGTGCCCATATCACCACCATCACACCTGCTCATCATGCCACACAATTTGGCTACTACTCGCGTCTTCATCACCATGCATCACCATTTTTTCACAGCCATGCTCTTATCATCTATGCCTTTCCCCAGCTACCTCCTTCAGCTGCCTTGTTGAGGCACTGCTGATGCCCCCAATTTCGATGCCAAGACCTTGACTCATCTACCCTGCTTCCTAGAGCATGTCAACCAGCTATCAATGAACATCGGACTCACCAACACACAAAAGATCAAGGTTGCCATCCAATATGCAGATCTAGAAGAAGCCAAGCTTTGGGAGACATCATGCCAGGTATCCACACAGATGCCAGATTGGTCAGTGTTCATCGCTAAGGTCCAGCACTGGTACCCAGGATGTGATCATGATCACCAGCTCTATGTCCCAAGGCTGTCGCCATCTGTTTCCACCCATTCAGTTCTGCATACTGTCCCTCTTAACACTACCCTTACTAATTATGTCTCTCCCTTATCACCCATCATATCTTCTATAGCACATCCCAATTTGCAGATAGACCTCATCACAACCAGTAACATTTCATTTGAAGCTGTCAATACTAATATTGCATTCTCTCCTGCAGTAGTAGAATCCAATGCACCTTGTCTAATAGGGCAGATGTCCAACTGGATTGATGACACAGACACTTCAGAAATAATCAGACTGATTGCTGATTGTTCCCCTCTATCTAGTAGCATCTCTTTAGAAGTTTCTTGTACTAATCTTTCTTTGTCTTTCAGAGTGGTTGGGGTTTCTGCTCTGTAGATGGTGGTGCACAATGTATCCACCACCAACATTAGAAATGACCCAGATTCCCCAAGACATGTAGATATTTCTCCTCTTCTATCCATATTCACTTCACCACTACCATCATTTCCTAATCCATCATCTTGCATATCAGATGAGTCATCATCTGCTTTGTTTACTGAACTCTCTCTTAGTCCATCATCTCCAGGATTGCATACTTCATCTTCACTCTCGCTGCTCTCATCCCTTTTGAGTTTATCACCTGCTCATATTATATCTATTCTGCCCCCCTTCAAGCAGTTATTATCATTATCCACTTCACTGTCATCACTGCTCTTGTCCCCTTCCCTTATATCACCCTCCTTATCTGCTTCACCACTTTTGTCACCTTTTGTTTCACCCGAACTGCCATTTTCATTATCTGTTT
This sequence comes from Boletus subgraveolens, assembly GCA_038092555.1. Taxonomy (NCBI): domain Eukaryota; kingdom Fungi; phylum Basidiomycota; class Agaricomycetes; order Boletales; family Boletaceae; genus Boletus; species Boletus subgraveolens. The sequence continues at coordinate 23,069 of JBBPQP010000409.1, read as the reverse complement.
CACACAGGATGCCCCATTCGAGTCCAACATCTTCAGACCCATCTGCTTCACTACCCTTCTCTGTCAGTTCAACATTTTTCAGACTGCACACCTCTCCATCCCCCTCATCACCTTGTCCCTTTTCAGAATTATCACCCTTTGTCACCTTATCCACCCTGTCCTCTTTCAATCTGTCCTACTCTTTATCCACTTTGCTACTCTCACCACCTTCTTGCCCATTCATCTATATCAGATGAACTACCACCTGCCTTGTTCATGGAGCTATCATCCAGTTCCTCACCTTCTCGATCATGCAGACCTTTATCCACTGTACTACACCAGCCATCTTTTACATTCTCCTCTAGCTTGCTGTCCTCAATACTACACATTTCATCTTCAACTTTGTCGCTCTTATCCTTTTTGGATCTGTTGTTTTCCTTCAGTTGTTCATCTCTGTTGTTCATCCCAGCAGCCCAATGTGCTTCAAGTATCTTATTTTCTGATCTGCACAATTCATTATCTGCTTTGTCTCATTCATTGGCACCATCGTCAGGACCATCAGTTCCTTTATCCACTTTGTTCTCCACCCCACCTTTCCAATTTTATTTATTCTCTTTTGCACTTCACATACCTTTCATATCCGTCCCACCCATTTGATGGTGCTTCCCCTTCAATCCAGGGATCTGCTTGTTTTCACTTTTTTTTTTCACTTTCTTCAGGATGCCTTAACCATCTCCAGCATCATTTGATGACCAGGAGGCCATCAGGCAAAGTCCCCCTTAGAGGAGAGGTCTCAAACGATGCTCTCTGTTTTCATATCATAAAATTTTCATGATTTTCATTCATGCAATTGATCTTTCTCACCTTTTCTCTATTCTAATTTTCTATGCATTCAGTTCTCTTGATGCTACCTTCATTCAATCCAAAACTGCCTTCCATGTTTGCACAAAACTATGTATCAATTCCATCCTGGGTTTAGTCCAGCAACCTCCATTCCACCCCAGGTTTAGTCTGGTGCTCATTGCTTATTTGTTGAACAACATAATCATGTCACAAAAACAAAAGAACAGAAAAAGAAAAACAGAACATTTCATCTCATATACTCATTCCATTCTTTTGTTCATGTCTCTCACCCACTGCTCCTTTTTCTTCATTATCACCAGATTCCAGTGTCCTCAAATCTACTACATACACTTCTGCTCTTCAAACATGCATAGAACACAGTGCTCATTATTACTTCATCATCTTTTTCAATCCAGGAGTTCCTCTACCACCTCATCTTGATCCAATGCAGGAATAGACATGAAAGAAGCACAACAAAGCCAAGTTGAGTCAGACACTTGCAATCAGTTTTATTTTACTCAAATTTATCACTTTGTACTTACATCTTTCTTTCATATTATATCATATTTCATGTTTAGGCTTCCATTGTGGATATCAAGCAGTCGGACAACACCGGAAGTCTTGCATGCTTGCAATCTGGTTTTATTCATTCAATTTTATCATTTCATACTTATATTTTTGTCTACCTTACACTCTTTTCTTTTGAGTTTAGGTATGTGCTGTGGACATCAAGCATTGGATATTGGATACAAGATGTCAGGTTCAATCAGACTACCAAGGCATGAAGATACAGGAGATTGATGCAGGACTTTTGATGAGTTGCAGATGCTTTCTCTCTGACAAAACAATGCACCACCCCTCCCATTCTCTTGCTGATTATTATTTCCCTCAGTCATTGCCCCCTCATGCATGCAACTGGATACCATTATTAGACACCAGAGGATCGTTGTCGTCATTATAAATGCTCACATCATTATCATAACCACTGCTGTTGTCATATCCATTTTCCATCATTGTCTTCAGCTTTATCATCATCATCATTATCATCTTGTATGTCACTCCTGTTGTCACCCACAGTCATAGCCTCTTGCTTCCAGATCTTGCTGTCATCAGCATTTCATGATCATCATTAGGGTTGTCACCTCCCACTTTATTGTCATTGTTGTCATTGTTGTCATTGTCAGTACTCTATCCCTCATGGTTGTCAGACTGACTAGGGACAGTCAGATTTCAAAGTCTCCCTTGGATGTAAGAGGTACATACATATCCCTTAGGGTTGTATCTCCCCTATCTGTTGCTGTCCACTTGTCCGCACACGCACATATTTGCTCCATCCTGGACTTTCCTTTTTAGGATTATTAGCTTTCCTTCATAATTCACAATATTCAAATCATTCACAGCTAGCTACATTATTTTCTATGCTCAAAGCAATACTTCCTTATACTTACCCCCATAGTTATAACAAGTCTAAGGCATTCCTCAGACTATAAAACTCTGTATTTTCTTTTGAAATGTAGTTTTCAGCCCCTATGTTGATCTCTCACTCAAGTCTCACCTATCGTTCTCATTTGTATTGTATCTGGCCCTCATTCCAGGCCATTTGTATCTATTCTGGCCCTTGTCCTAGGCCTCCCTTTTTGTTTCCAGTCCTTGTCCTTGACTGGATTTCCCTATCCATCCACTTTCATCTCATGCAATTCCCATTTTTAGTAATATTTGTCAGCAATGCACCATGGTCAGTCTCTACTAACCCTTCCTACTGACAACCCAACTTTAGAACCCCTTGGGACAACTCTCTCCTCACACCCCCTTATACTACTTATTTACTGTACACCACAGTGCTTCAGCCTTGGTGACTCCAAGTTTGACTACTTCATCTGTTTGACCCTTGGGCCTGTATCTCAACCTAGTGACTTCATGTCATCACAGTGCTCAATGCTGGCATCTTTGGAATGTTCCTGGGTACTGTGGAGGTCACCTAGTATGACTGCTTCATTGTCTGGCTTGCTTGTCTTGTCTTGAGCCCTCCCAGATGAGTTTTCATTCTCTCTTTCCTCTGAGTTTCTCAGGCATATTCTAATGTGTTGCATGCTCCCTTAGGCCTGTTCCTAGGGTCTTCATCACCCTCATGCACTCTCGACACATGCGCTCCATTGCTGGTAGGTGCAGCATTGTAGCTCAAAACTGCTTTCCTCTCCCCCTCAAGCTCAATGCTTGGGGGCTTGTTCTCGTGCATGGGTTGTTCATATGGGTTAGTGAGTGGTGGAGGTGGGTCAAGAGATGTGTAAGGTACATCCATGATGTCAGTTGAGGTGTGCTGACAATTTCCTGTAGTTTTTGTCACCAATTGCATATACATATACCCTCACTCATTCTCTCTCCATCTCAGTTAAAGCTGCATGACATATCTTGTCACTCTAACTCTCAACCTGCACATCCCAGCCCTCACTACAACCTTCCTATGGGTCTGTGGGTCTGTGTTTTCATGCGCAATATCTCTGTTTTGCCACCCAGCCAGTTTACCACCTTGGTTGACTGGCACCTCACTTATTTCAAGCCATGGCTTGCTTTCTCAGGTATGTGGTTTCTCTGCTTCATCTGGAGGCTCAGTGGGCTTCCTGGGTCGACATGTTTTGTCACCATTATCTCCCATCACCTCTGCATGCTCCCTTGACATCTTCTTGACTCCCGACCTGACCTCCTCATCCTTCAGCTCACTCTCTCATTCCTATGGGCCCTCAGGCTTGTTGGGGGGCTCTGTGGGTATGTCTGGATGACACTCATTGTCACCTGTTGTGTCCCCAGGGTCTTTTGACAGTCTCACCAACTCCTGGGACTCCATGTCTGGTCCATCATGGCTGCATAACTGTTAGAGTTGTGCTCCAAAGGCAATACTGGAACACTGGAGTTGACTGTGGGGTCGGGACTTGGCTTCACTGTATGTGGTATGCCCTTGCACAACAACTCCTGGGTGTCCTGGATTTCAGAAGGTCAGAGATTCAAGGACTTAAGACATTGTTCACAATGCCAAGTCAAGTGGAGGGTTCAGAAGTAAGTCATCAAGACTCAAGTGGAGGTCAGGGGTAGAGGATAAAAACTAATCCTCGAACTGAGGAGTTTACAGAAGGATCTTGGAGTATATATAGTATGGAGGAGCATAGCATTAGCAACAGAGTTCATAGGATTCATAAAGGTTTGAAGTACAAGTGTCACCAAAGTTGTGCTCCTAAGTGAGACACAGGTTCAGAGGTAAGTAAAAAGCAGAACTAGTGCAAATAGGGAACAAGGGGAAAATGGAGTGAAGTGGAATGGAATGGAGATGGATATATATGGATATATTTAACATGTCTGAAGATCAGGAAGTGCATCTCTAAGGAGAATGCACCAGAGTTTGTAGCAGGAGTAATGGAGTTGTACTTGTGGGATTTTCAGGATATGACAGTAATGCACTATGTGTGCTCATGCTGTCCTTTATCCTATGATCTTAGTCCATCATGGCCTCAGTGTCCTCCACTCCAGTGTCATTGGTCATCTGTTGACCATCTCACTTCCCATGAGTGATGCGCTGAGCTGGTTGGATGTGTTTGTGTCTGCAGATGCTTTCACTGTGCTTGTTGCAGCAGTCTCATCCTTGAATGTCTCTGCTTGACTGGTTTCAGCTGTTCAAGCTCTCCTGTCAGCCTCCCTAACCTTGACCTCATCATCTGCTGCCTCTTGGCCCTCTCCACTTGACATGTTTTCACTCAGTGGTGTCTGTAATGAGTATGCAGCATGGTCTCTGACTCATCATCTAGGGATCCATGCAACTTGCCCACTGGCCTCATGGGCCCTGCATGTGTTGCATGTGGGTTCACGATATCAGTGGTCTTCTCATCAACCTTCCGACCACTTGCCAGGATTGCAAGGCTTATGTCACCAGCACTTTGGTCCATGGTATCTTCACCCAGTCCCTGCACTGCAACCATTTTCTCACCAACTCTCCCATGTGGTTTCTCAACCTTTTTGGTCTTCTCAACTTGTCCCTGGCCTTTCAACATTTCTGTGCACTAGGGTGACTTGTTAAATTTCTTTGTTTGGTAGTCTAAACATTCCTGCACCATTTTGTAGTGTCAAAAATGCCTTGCAATGGGTTTCAGAACTGAGCATTCTATCATTCTTTGCATTAGTGAATTTGTGTAGTTGTGAAATGGGTTTGGTGGGATTTCTGCAAGGTATTTGGCCAGGCCTTGCTGTTCAGCAAGTCACTGAATCATCACACATCATTGTGACCAATTCTGGCCATCCACTCTTAGCTTGACATCTTCAATTTCCTCATTCGTGGCCATTGTGGGATTTTGAGTCTGATAAGTGGGCTACTGAGCTAGATTGGGGCTCATAACCTATAGCAAATAAATCTGTAGTTGCTCAGTATAGTCATGGAGCAAAAGCCTACAGTATGAAATGTCTAATATGGTAGTCATTACATAAGCTACCTATCTCAAGTATATTCCAACAATTCACTCTTCCAGACTGTCACTGTTATTTTAAGTCTGCTGCTCATTTACTTCCCACTCACTGTGCTTCCACTATTGTTGACCCACTACTGATCTTAACTTCCCTTCTCTCCTTCCTGGATATTGCTGTTGCAATTTTCAGCCCACCACTCTCAATATCCCTGCCTACTATACTATGGAATTTCCCTGTCCTCCTGTGGTACCACCATCAACACATCTCCACAGGCAAAATGTGACAGACAGGTACCCATGAAGTGGACAAGTTTGACTATTGATATTGGTATATTCTATTCCAACCCCCATCATGGTGACCACCATCATAAGTGATATTACATCCACCACTTCCTATGAGAGACTTATACATATGAACTGCCATGTAAGATACCACCACATACTCATGTTGTGTCAATGAAATATTGACCATCAACCTATCCATTTGCTCCTGCCCACTTCTTGCAAATCTCAACTTCCCACACCTACATATTATGCTATGAATCTCCCCATTCTCCCCTGGTACTGCTGCAATATATTATTAAAGGATATTGACCAACAAATAAATACCCATGAAGCAGGGAAGTTTGACTGTCAATACCTGACTATTTTGCTAGTCATACTAAGTCATGATGAGTCATACTGAGTCATATTAATTCATATAGCCATTTTTGTACTACATTATATGCCAAGTAATTGCCAAGAGAATTAGGAGTCATAATGAGTCATGCTGAGTCATAATGACTCATACATGGTCACATGATCATTTCATCTCACTGACACTTAGCTATGTAGGTGATATTTATGAAGATATCTAGCAATGTACTTTTAAGTAGTAGCAATGCTATAAAGTGAGAAACATATTGATTACTCACTCATTCTTGGGAAAAATAATCTAGAAAAATTATGGTGTATAGGTCATATTGTGGGCCATTTGGCCCTAAAGTATTGGGCAATTCTAACCCCTTGTAGTGGTAGAATTTTAATGTTTTTGAGCAAGGTTTTTCTGACCATACATGAAACTCATTTGATGCAGGTCACCATGCCTATCCTCAGGTCTTCATTCCTGTTCTCATACTCACTCTGTATCTGTAGGATACTGTATTAATATGAATTTATGTCTTTTGTGTAAAATACTACATTAATTACTAATTGTAAGTGACTGAAAATGGACTTACATCATGGGAATTGCCTGACTTGGGGTCAGCTATGCCAACTAACTGAGTTGATTATAGCCAAGTTGGGCAATAAGTCACAATTATGGCAGCTGAGCAGAGCCTGGCCAAGCTGCAGCAACACATGGGAGATACAGGTGTGAGCTCCAGTATTTGGGCCATTAGCACACCAGTCCCCTTACCAGTTGGAGATAACACCTGGTGGCACACTTTGTGGTATCATCCTCTCCTCCAACAAAACAAATTCCACCAATATGTGTGGAGATAGAGTTGTGCACCCATTACTCATCAGTCTCATGAATATCAGAATAAAGATTCACAATAAAACATCATCTCACAGTCTTTCTCCTTCTTGCATTTATGCCAATTCCTTGGTTTCTGCACTCTTTCACCCAAATCTGTTTGGTCCTCAACACCTGGCTGTTTTACCAATGTCTAGATGTTATCATTGAATCCCTGAAGATTGCAACATGCATTGGGAGGATGATGTCAGACCCTATAGGCAACTTGCATTATTGTTTCACCCCACTCACTTCTTACATTGCCAACTCACTTGAGGCAGCCATGGTGGCTTGTGTACAAGGACAAACCTCTCTGATCACTCTGACAAAGAATGATCAATTTGAAGATCCAAATCCATGTCAAACTTGAACAGGCACCCTCACTTTTGGCACAGCTCAAGTCCCTTGAGACAAGAGCTGATGACGTTGAAAACTACTTCAAAGAGTGTGACCAATACTGTCTCAGCAGAGTCTCTCATCCATTTTTCCAGAACTGGCCACTTTCTTGTTCTGCACAATTCCCAACCCCTGAGGGTCTGCACCATTGGCATTGTTTTTTCTGGGATAATAAGTTAGGGTGGTGCATACAAGCCCTCAGTGCTTGCAAGCTAGACTTCCAGTTCTCTGTCCTTCCTCCAATCACTGGCTTTCATCATTTCTATCAGGGTATCATGCAGTTGAAGCAAGTTACTGGGCAAATGCAGCAAGATGCACAGCAATACACTATGGTTGTGCTATCCAGCTTTCCCAACTCTAACATTGTCAGTGCTATCCAGACATTAATGGACTTTCATTATCTCACACAGGCTACAGTCATCTTCTCCATCACTTGCAACATTAGCAATGGAAGGGCAGAGTGAAAGCCCACAGGTGCTGTTTTGATCAAGAAACATAGTAGTACATTAAAGAGGAACTCAACACAAGGGTACAAGAAGAATGGTGCAGAAACACTTAAAACATGAGACATTTTACCATACGCAATTGATCACTTGATGGAACAGTATGCTGCTGGAGAAACATAAGGTGCTTTAGACCTATGCAAATAATGACACTGTATTGGAAGATGCTTACTTCACTTGCAATATCTGCAGGACTTAATTGCAACATATATTCAATATTCAGATGCATGTACAATACATTTTTTGTGAGGAGATATAATCTTTGTCACAAGAGAAGAACAAAGATATTGAACAATACACCAACTGCAACAAAGTCCCCTTCATGAAGCACAGAAGGTGAACAGGCATAGCTTTCAAGCCAGTCCATCTTCTAACTTCAATGTGATCTACAATATGCTGCTTGAGGTTCAAAGGAATCATGTGTCCTCCAGGATCATTGATTACAGATACAACACTAGGTTGTTGCATTGTACCCTAACAAATCTTTTCATATAGAAAATCAGAAATGTTGTATAGTATTAAAGTGTTTGGGAACCTACCTTGGTAAAGACATGACATTGGGAGGCAAGCAGAGAGAAGATTCCATGTTCAATATAGTGATGGTTAACAATCTTGGTGATGTAATGCAATCCACACTGACATTAGTGGCATGGGGGTCAATAAAGGTTAGTGGTTGTATTTGGTCACAAAAAACAGGCATTAATGAGCTTGTTTAGGACCCAAGGTCGATCTATCCAAGTTTCTGGTGTAATTGACACCAACATGTCAAGATTAACTGTGAGCAAGCTGGCATGAGGGCTCACAAATCTGTGGAAAGAAGGAAAGGAGGAATGCTCTGCTGTCAGGCATGGTTATGAACCAGTCAATGATTTCCATAACAGAGAACAACATGGAGACAACAAGGAGAATGGATCTGATCTCAAGCCACCAAACTTCTTTGAACAAGAATTTCCAATCCTTTATCCACAAGGTAAAGGGGGAATAGAGGGTAATTAAGACACTCCCAGTGATTGACTTCTCTGAATATGTCAAGTGAAGTCTTTAATATCAAGATTAGTGGTTTTGTAGGCATGAGACTTTTTTGTTTGTTTCATTCAGAATACAACAATGCTGTCAAGTTCTTTCATCAGAACATCTTCAGATGCAAAAAGACCTTTGATAGACACACTCACCTATTGTTGACCATCACCACTGAAAACTTCAGGCAGCACAAGAAGAGAAGAAGAGATAACCGATCTCTGACTCTACCATTCAGCTGCTATGCCAGCATATACATATGTACATGCAATGGGAGATCATGTTACTGCATCCAATCAAGCATGTTATTGGCTAAAAAGTCAGATTTTGGGCAATATCCATCATGTTGAATCCATCTAGTCTGTAAATCACCATCAATTCTTGCAACCTTCACAATCCAATGTGTCAAGATATTGCAAGAGACACTATTTGGTGTCAAAGTCACCAACCACCACATTTACTTCATATTGGAAATCTTTGAAAGAGTGTTGGCATATTTTGGAGTTGTTGAATCACAGGAAAGAGATAGCTTATATCTTCACACACTATTTTGGCTGAAGAATGCATCACTCATGGACAATATGGAAATGTCCCTGAAGGATGCTGCATTTCATCAGCAGGTCAAAAACTTCATGAGAGTGAATCTTCAATCTCCCCAGTTTCAAGAGATTAGAAAGTGTCAAGGAGATACCAAATGAAGTTGAGACTGCCTACTTATGTTTGCCTAAGCCAGGTACTTTAGATTATGACCAGACAATAATAGCCATGGAATACAATGTGATACAAACAAAGAAACCACCACATGTGTGAAATCTGCTGCTATCTGGTTCCCAATAGAAAAGGGGTGCCAGTTTGTAAGTGAAGAGTGCCATTTGAAAAGTCTAAAAAAAACTATGTGCAAAAGGATGGATTGTGAGGATCCAAGCAGCTATATATTCATGAATGGATGAGTTCCTTGGATCACCATCAACACCTGTTGCACAACAATGGGAAACTTCTCACAAGATCATATGAAATAGTAAACATATCATTATACATATGGACTACCAGATCAAAGGGCAGAGCAAATCTTATAATATTCAATGAAAATACATCAAGACAAATAGCAATTGCTTTGGTTTCATCTGGTTCACACCATCAACCATAAGCAAGAGTTGGCTGCCCTGATGGTCATGTTGTATCTAATGGAATAGGGGGACACTTACTTGTTTACACCATTATACAACCATTATTGGTCTTCCTTTGTTTGCAAGCTGTTGAAGGCATTTCCTAAACTATGACAGCAGAGTATCAGCATCACAGAGGAGGGGGGAGGATAGGACATGAACATGAGGTAGCTATTTTATTCATTTAAACACCATATAGCCTGATATCATCACAGCATGGGCAGAAGAAGTGACTTGGATAACAATAGAATGGGGTTTCCAGATGATCCAGACCAACAAAAACCTCAGGCTAACCAACAATTTGCAGAGAGTGGCAAGGATAAGGATGAGGACACTTACAATAAGGCAACATCCAATTTTAATGTCTCTGTAGAATTTTCATTGCTGAATGAGCATGTGAAGGAGCCAGGAGAGTATGAGATGGTAATACTGCACACTAATGCACATGGAAGTGTTCTTGAAATGCCAAATGACCAACTATAGACCCCATGGGAAAGCACTTAGTGAGTTGAATATTATCAATTTCTTTATTGGTCCTATGTATGAGATCTATGACAATTTAAAATTAGGGACAAATGAGTAGGATATTAATGACAACCATCTATCTGACTTGATGTGCACCATGATGTAAACATCCCTGTAATGACCATGTCTCTTACCTTCCAGTTGGAATGTGATGTTTCAGTGCCTCCAGCCCAATCAGTATGAGACTAAGTGATAAAACCATTTTGGTCTCTAGTTGTGGAATATTTTAGCAGAGATCCTTGGTAGATGAGAGATAGTGAATAATGTATATCACCTTTTGCAAGTGGTTTTCTGTAGGATTGGATGAGAACTGGGACATTTTAATAACTGAATAAGCCAGGTCTGGTCTTGTGCCTAGCATAATATAAAGGAGTAATCTAATTATGGATTGATATTGAGTATGATGAGTGGAGTTGGTGGTAGAGTGGTCATTGGATCTCAGAATGTATTCAGAAGGAAGCAGAACTGAGACTTCTTTGCAATTCTCTTGACCAAAGTGTTTGATTACTTTTTCAGCATAGCAGAGTTTGGAATTGCTTCTTGTAAGCAAGAACTTGTGCTTTGTTGCTTGCAAGGAACAAAGTATCATCAATATATATCAATAGAATGATAATTATTTGACCAATAATCTTGAAGTAGGTTCCTGGGTCTGCAATAGAATAGGTAAAACCCATTCCCAGGAGTGATTTGTGCAGCTGCTTGTTCCATTTCAAGGCAGCTTGCTTAAGGCCATAGATGGCCTTCTTCAGGTGACAGGCCTTTGATTCCTGTCCCTTGACCACAAAACCTTCTGATTGTCAGTGGCTTAAAAAACTGTCTGCATGTTTGGTTATTCTTCACTAAACACAGTATCCTAACCCTAACCCTGACCCTTTTTGCTGCAAAGGATTTTTAGAGGTGGGCTCAACTGTGTCTGAAGCAGGTGTTCATTGTTTGGAAAACATCTCCATGTCTCTATCAGCTAGTTCACCCATTATAACAAGGCTGTTAGTGAGCAACATCTGGATGCTGGAAAAGGTGTGAACTATGTGCTGAAGTGTCATCCATGGTGTACCAGAGGGTCCTGAATGCTTCTGACTTGAAATCAATAACAAACATCTCACTAGTAGTGTGCAAGATGTACAGTCATTTCCTCATAGGGGCCTGTCTGCAGAGCATTTGATTGTGGCCTCTTCTGTCCCATAGCTGACAAGTCGGGGAAAGCAGTAACCAAAGTATTGGTTGAGTTAGACATAGATGATGAGGAGTGGGTGAGCTGAAGCTTTCAAGAGAAAGGATGGAGCTGAGGCTCAGCTTTCAAGAGATGCCTTTAAATACCTTGTTGCTTAATAAAATGTGACCTGAAGGGCATTATTTCAGATATTCATATCATAGGATAAGATCACAGGACAACAACTGAGATAATGTCAATGGTGACCCCTCCAAATGCCACACAAACATACCATCCAAAGTTTTGACTTCTGCTTGTCCCCACCAATGCAGGCTGACTGATCAGGTATTTTGACAGCTGGGTCAGATGAAGGAGATCACATTCATAGTCTAGCATTGCAAGATTGCCATTGTCCTACAGAAGGTGAGTGATAAAAAAGAACAAAGCTATCCAACCATCACAGCATTATAAAAGGTTGCATGAAGAATGATTGATGTAACTGTGCAGGCTGACATTGCTGGAGCAGTTGTGCTTGGTATGTAAATGTGCAGGTTTCAAGGGATGGGTTTTGATTTGCAAAGATCTTGATGATGAATAAGTAGCTTAAAACTACTGTTATGGTTACAACCAGTGACTGTGACAATGGGACACATTGGTGTGTTACACATTCCAAGACTCTGGTCAACTTGTGTAGAGTTAGAGTCTGAATGGCTAGCATTGAGCTAGACTTCTAGACACAAGAGCTGGCCTTGTGTGGTAATGAGGTGAGGGCAGGGTGGAGGAAGCAAGAGAGGGGTTGGTCTCAAGGAATTGTATGACTGCATCAAAGAGTATATATCAAGGTTAAGGAGAATGGGGCATACAGGTGGTGTGCAAATGTACATATATAGTACACTATTTTAGGGCTGGAGGTGGAGTCCTAAAGATAAATAAGGTAGGGGCACATTGCATCACATATCATGAGGTAAGTAAACAGTGGATATAAGAGGAAACACATTACCTATAAGAAAAAGGCAATGGTGGAGGGCAGTGTCTGCATGTAAATAATATAGTACAGGAAAAGGAGAGATTTGAGATGAAAGAAATAGTCTGAAGGCAAAGAATGGGTTAGATCAGGGGCAATGCAGGCATAGCCTGGTCATTCAACAGGGTCTTGTCTAGGAGCTCAGCCCAGGTACTGCCTGGGATATTGAGATGACAGAGATCTGCAAAGATCTCATCAAAGAGGTTGTGGTCTGGGTGATCAGGGTGGGGAGTTGGAGAAGGGATAGGAGATGGAGGACAAGGAAGAGGAGAAGAGGATAGGGGGTCCTCCATAACCATAAAAACTACCATAATGCAATTGTTTGTGTCTACAAAATTATGAGTCAGTCACAAACCTTGAGCTTTGCAGTCAAATACATAGACTGTAATAAAGTGTTTCCATCCATCATTTTTGCCCAACCATCCTAGTATGTCACTATAGTTGATTGTGAGAAGACTTTGTCCACATGTCCTTGACAACACCCAGGCAGCAACACTGGGACCAACAAATGAGTGGAGGAAGTCAGGGTTAGGAGCAATGCAATAACATGCCAGAACTGTCAAATAGGAAGACAGTAGAGGATGGAATATATGAGCAAATGGGTGATGAAATCAGTTGGTCATGGGGGAGATGTGACACACTCATAAACATGCATGATGATGATGAAATGCTCATGTCTGAGCCAGACACAGAGGGCCATCTTGTTGTAAATAGTTTATATGATTCAAAAAGAAAGAGTGACACATGAATTGAATTTGTGATCTTTTCCCTAATGATTGAGACAAGTGGATGGTGGTAAAAGCCATCAACTTTGTAATCTTTTGCTCCCACATATATAGTGAGGGTGATCTTTTTCCATGATCTGCTGGTAGTTGATATGGAAAGGCCATCTAGAAGCAGGTAATTTGCTCCTCAGAACTAAATAACAAAGATAAAGTATTGCTTTCCTCACCTGGGGTAAATCACCTAAAGATTGTTTCTCATGGAGGACCTGAGACATGAGATATGCTGGAAAACACATTTCAGCCATCAAAAGCTGAACTTTGGCTGAGATTGCTAGCTTGGGCTCTTGGTACAAAAAATTTATTTCACCCTGGAAACAGCACTAGGCCTTTGTGACATCCATACCCATGGTGAGTGAAACCACTAATGAATCATTGAAAGAGCAGCTGCAAATGCAAGGTTCATGAGAATGCAAACTCTGCCATTGACACTAAATTGTGAACATTAGCTGAGTACTGCACAGCAGTGCAAAAATAGGATGTCTTACTATTGATGTGTGACATGTGACATTTGCAACCAGCAGACTTGATCATGATCAGGACTGGCACAGAGATACATGTAACAGGTAATTTTGATTCAAGTGGGCACATTTTGTGGGCATTGCATGTTTTTGTTTCTGTGCATTGCATGCATTGGTGATCTGGTTGATGTCTTTTGCTGCAATGAAGGAACTCTTCCTCACACTTAATGTCAAATATGGATTACCACACTGCAGGTGAAGCAAAGGCAAACATCTTCAATTTTGTGTGAATAACAGCAATGGTCTCAACTTTTGAAAGATTGGGTGACAATAAGGCAGAGATGATCCTGGTGGAGTCCTCAATGTCAGATGGGGTGGATAGAGACACTGATATGATGCTGGTAATGTCAACAGTAAATAAGACAGTAAAGATGTGTTGGTGAATAAAAACAAGGGGTATTACTCTGGGCAGGCAAACAGGTGAGTGATAAAGTGGGCATATAACTTTGGTGTCTGCTTGTGGCCATAAAATGGGTCCTGCTTACTTGATGTGGGCTGTGTTGGGATGCATTTGGATGTGATGGGAGCCAAACAAGGTGGGGAAATATATTTGGGATGATATGGCACAAAGGGAGGCAAGGAGATGCAAGGGGATGGAATATGATTGAATGTGATGGGAAACTGGAGGAGGCATTAGGAGGTACTGTGAGACATTTGGAAGTGTTCAGAAAGTGAGAGAAATAGGGAGAGGAGGGGATATGAGGTCTTGAAGGGATATAATAGGAGGCAATGGCATGGATGACAGCAGGGGAGGTGTGCTGTGTGGGTTGCATTGTTACTCCTGGGAATGAGAGGGTCAAGTGAGGATAAGGACAAGTGAGACAAGGAAAAGAAAGAGGGTGGTAAGGACAAGGATGAGTAAGTGGAGGGGGCAAGGGCAAAGAGTGGAGGCAGAAGGGAAGGCAGTAGTGTGGGGCATGTTGTTGTTGACATCAAAAAAAGTGAGATCAAGGGCCAGGGCCAGGATAAGGATGAAGATGTCAAGTGTTCAATTGCCAATAAGACAATGCCTGATCAAGAGACAATGTCCTGTCAAAGAAATGAATGTGTGATCTGTGATCTTGGAGTCCCACATCAGCACTGTTCAGAATCATCCTACACCTCATTTACTTCTTCTCCACCAGTGGAGAATGACAAAGCACAGAGAAATTCTATTGATGTTGAGATCTGAATATAACTGACTGTTTGCAATCACTGTCATCTGGGGATGTTGGCAGTATTGAGACTTGCTAAGCAGACCCTAATGTGACTACAGATATATCCAGGTTAGCCCTCTTTGTGTCTCCCAATGCCCATACCATTCCAGCCAGACTGCTCTATGACACCTTGGGAATGATCAGACAAGTATTGAGAACTTAGTCTACATATACCCATAAACACATTGTGCCTAGGAAAATGGAGATATTGGCAATAAATAATTCTATAACATCATGAGAAAATATATTTGACACTGTTGGAGCAACTAGTCTTTCAAAAAAAGGAGTATAAGCTGATTGTGCCTGTGAGGGTTGGATGAGTATTGAGAGCTTAGTCAAAGTATGTTGCCACTTATGCCCAAACTTGGATCAAACAACACTAATTGGCTTTTAGTCAGAAGTGGGTGCTAGAATGTAAAGCCAGCCAAAATTGGGTCACATGACAGTAACCCAGAGTGAATTGTGGATGACTAAAGCTGGAGCTTCAGCCAATGGGACTAAATAGAATGCATGATGAGAATGCTGCTAGAAATGCTATAGGTGGGTGGTGTTAAAAGAGAGGGAGGGTAAAGAAGAAAAATAAAAATAAAATACAAAAATAAAATGAAATTGGTGGGATGTAGTGCAAATGAGTCATGAAGGTAATGGTGCAAATGGTGGGTCATGTATAGGTCTGCCATGAAAAAGAACAACTTGTAAGATGATAGAGTGATGATGAATGTAATATTTGAAGGTGTTTGATTTCCACTGACCAATTGTGTGGATTTGGGATGGTGGAACACCTGCCACTGCAAGTGATGTAGCACTGCCTGCCCACATAGAGTGACCACTGATTGACCAAGGGAAAAAATGATATAACTTCTGAATTGAACCAGCTGTGTGTAGGTATAGAACCATCAGAACAAAGCCAGAGATGGGGAAATAATGGAAATAGAATGTTATGAGACTGAAAATAAAGATATTGCTGGAAGGACAAGAATGGGTCAGGAGTAACCTAATTTTTTTGAATGATCACCCAATCTCTTTTAAAGAACATGTCTGTCTTTGAGCAAGGAACAGTGAAGCAAAAAGAATTGGCAGTGATTGAATAGCATGGTGTCACAAACACTTGTTAGAAGAATGTAGTGAGGAGGTGTTTAATTGAACAAGTTCTCTGAGACAGAGAAGTCCAAAGAAACCAGTAAGGAGCTACATGCTAAAGAGAAGATTGTTATGACATAAAGAGGAGGGGGGATAATGAAGGATGTGGAGGAGGTCATCCCTGGTGAGAGGAACCTTCTGATGCACAGGTGAAGAGGAACACCAGAGTGACCCTTTAAAGGTTCACATTACCAAAGAGCCATGATGGATTTCTTGAACTGTAGGATAAAAAGGTTCCAGTTCTGAAACAATGACAGCCAGATATATTTGGACTGAGTGGGGTTCAATATGATGTGACATATAGGTGATGTGAAAAGACAGAGTGTTGACAGTCAGATATGGATCAAAATGGTGGAGGTTGCAGAACATGAGATAGGAATTGAGTGTAGAAGAATAAGTTGTCTGCATGGAATGGTCAAGAGCAAAACTGAAGATGATGGAGCATTCAATTAAGAGACATTCAATGGTCCAGGCAGCTCAAGGCGGCTGTTTGGACCACAATGGCTGAGGAATCATGATGAGGCTGCCGCAAGCAATGAATAAAGGGGTCAAAAAGAAACTATGATTGCTTGAGAATGAAACAGAATAACACTTGTGTTCTTATGATGGGAGAAAGTAAATTCCATCTCAGTGAGTCAGATGTTGAATAACTCAGCTAAGCTCCCTTTCAATGTTGCAGTTGACCCAAAGTAAGGCCATCTGGTGAAGGTTTCTGGCAGTTTTAGCATATATAGTGCATAGCCCAGGATATAGATATACATAAGAGAGGATAGATATTGAGAGCCCAACTAAGGTGTCCAGCAATATGCTAAAAGTCCCTTAAAGGGCATCTCATTCCATGCACTCCAAAGTCCTTTAACAAGGTAATGAGTTGGGATTTTGAATCATCTGATATGCAAACACACATAAAGTTCAGATCTACATCAAATCCAATTATAGGAAACTCCAGTCCAAAGATCTGCTTTTTTTCCTCATGTGGCAAACCAATAAAGTTCCATGGTTGAAGAAGGTGGGTGAGATTAGAAGGATGGTCCCTCCTGTAATGCCAATAAAATAAGAGCTGTCCCTTTTGTTGGGCTAATAAAAAACTGGTAATGGTAATTACACTAATGAGACATGAGGTTGAACACCATAAACCCAATGGACAATTGTACACCTGGTGAGACAATGAGGGAAGTGTATGAAACAAAGGGTGATAGGAGACTTTCTCTTTGACTGGCAACCAGAGAATGCTGACAAAGGCAAGGCATGCACAAGGCAGTGACTTCAGCCAATTAGCATCATATAAATATATTTTAAATCTAAAAAGCCACATCTTTTTCAGAATATATTATTTAATTTGTTAGCATGACAGATCTTTCATTATTATTGTAGATAAATTAAATGAACTTATCCTTCCTCTTTTGGAAGACTATGTTCCTCCAACAGCATCAAATATTTTTTCTCACAATGTCATAAAATATTTATTGCCAACATTTTCATTTTCCTAGGTACAATGTGTTTATGGGTACATATACACTAAGTTCTCAATACTTATCTGATTGTGCCTGAGGTGTCAGGCAAGCTGTTGATAATAATCTCACATTTTTCAGTAGCATCATCATACTGTAGCAAGTGTACACTACCATATCTGGGCTCCAACCAGCAACCCCTTACTATGATAAATCCACCTGTTTTCCATTGGTCAACAGTCATGTGCCCTAATCAATCAGCAAACTCCCCCTATGCCCCAATGAAAATTGCCAAAACCATCTATCAATGGCTTGCCTCATAGAATGGTCTGGTCACTAGACTAACTTGTATCCAGGCTGCCCTCAACCTGTGGATTGCCCACCACAGATTACCTGGATTATCCCCCACCCATCATAGGCCCTAGGCTTAATGCATGCATGAAACAGCATCTCAGCTGTCAAGCTTCAAGTTCACTCTCACATCTCAACTCATTCACCCCTATTTTGATCCACCTGTGTGGCCATCAAGCTTGCTTGCACATCACCACTTGTTCACCCACCTCCATCCATGTCAGGCACTCTCTGCTTCAACTGGACCATGTATTAGAACTTGAAGGTTCCAATGGCAGAGGGAAACAGCGGAAGTGGAGAGTTAAGTGGGAGCTACTCACTCAATTAACAGGAGAGGGGATGTGACAAGGAGATCCTGAAGTCTGAGACTAGTGAAGAGGCTTTGTAGGCCTAGACAGAGGAAACTAAGACTCAAAGGAGGTTCAACTGAAAGACAAGTTGAGAACACTGTAAATCGAGGGACAAAAGGCCCTATACTTATACTGTTCTACAGTAAGGTTAAAGAGGAGTTTGAACTCCTATATGGTCATGCCCTATGACCTGAGGGCAAAAAGCTATTGATAGAAGCTATAGTAGATGATGCCATAGATAAGAGAACCCTGAACCCTGGTGATAAGGGTATGACATCATAGTCTAGAAGTAGGGTGAAGGGTATGATGTCAGAGTCTAGAATGTGTGATGTAATAGTCCATCTAGAACAGTGTAAAGTGGTCTGGCACCAAAAGCAAAATGAATAGTGATAATAAAAGATAAGTCATGGTGATGGGAGAATAAGTCCTGAATAAGAACACCAGACTTTCAATACTCCCCTTCACTATTTATGTTCCTTTTTGTGAGAATAAGCACTAAAAGTAAAGTGTGAGCAAATATCTTTGAAATATTGCCATGTCAAGGGCTTTGTAAATGTATCTGCAAGCTGATCTCCAGTAGGAATGTAAAAGAGTTCTATGACTCCTTTTGTGGTGCATTCTCGGATATAGTGTTCTTGAATAGCAACATGCTTTGTGTGTCCTTCCTGTGCTGGATTTGCTGCTAGAAATAAAGCTCCTTGATTATCTCCATATAGTGGTACTTTGGATAGTTTATATCTTATTTCAGAGAAGAGTGACCAGATCCAAGGAAGCTGTCTAGGAATCTCAATCATTCCCATGTACTCAGCTTCTGTGGAAGATAAGGCAATCTTTCACTGTCATCTGGATAGAGACTATTCTGTCCACAAGGAATATGCAATATCCTGTTGTGGAATGATGAGTTTCCATATCTCCTGCCCAATCAGTGTCACTGTATGTAAGGAAACCAGCATTGCTAGTGCCTTTGTATATAAGGCATAAATCCTTTGTCATTGCTAAATAGTGAATAATGTAAATGGCCTTGTTAAGATATTCTTGTGTGGGGTTTGCAGAGAACTGTGACATCTTGATTACAGAATAGGCAAGATTGGGTTATGTACCAAGCATGATGAATAACAGTGATCTGATACTGACTGATAACAACTGTGAAGTTCAGGATTGGATTTGCCTTTGTTTGGAGTTGGAATATACCCAGAGGGTAGTGGAGTATGAGCTAGTTTGGCATTCTCCATTCCAAAGTGTTTTATAAGCTTTTCAGCATAAACACACTGATCAAGCCTCAGAAGTCACATTGAGCAATCTCTGGTTATATGCATGCCAAGATATTCTTTGACAGCTCCAAGATCACAGCTTTCCCAGCATTTCATAAATTGCTTTTTCTTTTGAAGGGTATAATTGTGGTTGCTACCCATAAAAAGAGCATCATCAACATAAATGACAATAACCACTATATTATCACCATTGAAATGAACATAAACTCCTGGATCTGAATGTGTTTGTTGAAATCCAAACTCCAGGACAGTTTTGTGCATTGCTTTGTTCCATTGCAACACAGCTTGTTTGAGGCCATAGATGGCATGGTTCAAGCAACAAACTTTTCACTCCTATCCTTTTATAATGAAACCCTTCAGTTGTTCCATATAAATTTCTTTGTCCAACTCTCCAAAAAGAAAAGCAGTCTTCATGTCTAGCACTTCAGTATCCCAATCTTCAAGAGCGGCTAGAGCAAATAGAAGATGGACAGTTTCAAACCAGGCTACAGGTGAAAAGGTTTCTTTGAAGTTGATTCTGAAGACTTGTGTAAAGCCTTTAGCCACAAAGTGGGCTCTGTAACAACCATCACTTTTCTTAGCAAATACCCATCTTCCTTTTATGGGTTGATGATCTGGTGGTAAGTCTGTGAGATCCCAAACCTTTCTTTCTAAAAGAGATTTATATCCATCCTCACAAGCACTATGCCATTTCTTTCTCTCTTCCTCAGGTTGTTTGAGGATATCCTGATAATATTTTGGAAGTATGAGAGCTTGAGCTTTGTTGAATAGAAAAGAATAAAAGGCATTGCTGTAAAGTTTCTCTAATCCTTCCTCATTGGTTGATCTCAGAACTGGTTGTTCCAGTAAGGATCTTTCTTGGTTAATGTCCTGTTCGATATCAACTGGTAGGTGATCACCATAAGTGTTGTCAGGGATAATTTGAACATGTCATAATTGATGTGGTCCTGGTCCTTGTCTAAAAGAATAAGGTCCTCTACCAGCACCTTGTATGGGCTGTGGTAATGGATCAATAGGAGGAACAGGTCAACGGTCAGGTGATACACAATGTCCTGAAAGTGGAACTTCTCTCCCAGTATCAGAGTCTCCCCTTCTTCTTCTACCAAGTATAGGTTCTGGTGGAGAAAGTGGACAAGCTGATTCATAATGTGGAGGTGGATCACAAGATGGAAATCTCATGGGGATGTTGTTATCATAATGATCATCGAGGATAGGTGGTTAAGGAGAAATAGGAGGTGATTCATCATCATCATCATTAGACAGATGAGGAGGAGGTGGAGGATGATGGAAAGGAGGTTGTGGTGGCTGTTCTTCACCATTAGGATCTTGATTGGGGTGCAGAGGTACTAGTGGAATAAGTGGAATAGTGGTCCATGGAGCATCCTTGTTGGATCCACTAGCCAGAATAGATGGATGAGATGTATTCAGATCATTTTTATCTTGGTCATGTGTCAGTACTTCAATAATGGCAGATTTGTCTTTCTCCTCAGAACAATTAGAAAAGATAGATTCATTGAATGTGGCTATTGCTGATATGACAACTGATCTCTTGGATGGACTCCAGAAGTGGTATGCTTTGGATCCTGATTCATAGCCAAGAAAGATCATAATCTCAGATTTGGGATAAAGCTTGTTGGGTTGATCTTCTTTAGGGATGAAGACATAGGCTTTGGACCTGAAGACTTTGAAGTATGATACATCTGGTGCTTCCCATTCCATTTGGAAATAGGAGTAGCCCAATTATGACAACACATAGGTTGATGATTATAGATGTGAACACCTGTTTCTACTGCATCTTGCCAGAAGGATGGCGATAGACAAGGATGAATTTATAAGGCTTCAGCCTTCTCCATAATTGTTTGCTTAATATGCTCTGCTTGACTGTTTTGCTGAGGGGTATGAGGAACAGAAGTTTGGTGTGCAATTCCTTTAGATGTGAGGAATGCCTTCATGTTCATATTAAGATATTCTTCTTCTTGATCCAAACATAAGGTAAGGAGAGTATAGCCTGTCTCTTGCTCAGCTCAAGCAATAAGACATGTCATTGCATCATAGGCATCTGATTTACACTTTAAAAGCACAATTGTAACATAACCAAAATAATCATCTAGAAAAGTCATAAACCATTTGTTGTGATTATGCAACAAAGTCAGCATAGCATACAAATCAGTGTGAACAAGAGATAAAACTCTGTCTGCATGTTTCTCCAAAGAGAGAAATGGTTTTTTATGCTTTTTACCCAGTTGACAACCTTTGCATGGTGTAGAAGGTTTTGAGTTGGGAGGTATAGAGAGACTTGGAACTCCACTCATCTTCACTGGAAGATGGTGTATAGCATTCTTTGATGTGTGTCTGAATCTCTGATGCCATAGATTGTATGAGCCTAAGAAACTTTCCTGTAAGGAATTAACTCCTCCATGTATGCTCAGAAATGAGCAAAACTAATGAAGAAGATTGTTTGGCAATAAAGCAGAAGCCTGTATTGCTAACATTCCTTCATTGTTCCAAATCTTGGTTTCTTTGTTGATCATGGTACATTAGTAATCCTTTCTTGTGAGAGAGTGAACTGATAAAAGTCTGTGCAATGTGTCAGATGTATATCAGACATCATGGAGAATAAGCAGTTTTAAGCCCTTGGGCCTCAGGATAATAGTTCCTGATCCAATCATCTTCAATGAAGATCCATTAGCTGCAGAGGCTGTTTGTTCATTTTCATGAAGATTTATAAAATCCTCAAGATATGGAGTGATATGATGTGTACAACCACTATCAATCATTCAGTGATCTTGGTTGAATGAATCACCTATAGCTGCAAAAGCAATCTCAGTTGCCTCAGTGGTAGAAACCACTGGTGTCAGTTGCAAGTACTAGTCAAAATCAAAGTCACATTCTTCATCAACATATCCAGGGTAGAAGTTGGTACCATCCCATATAGAAATCTTGTGGCTTTCTAAGCCATGTTTTCAAGTACCATCAACACATCTTCATGTGTCTCCATAGAAACCATTTTGGTTTTCTCTGGGTAAAGAAACTCTAACTCCAGTAGTTGAGTTGATTCCATGTTCAGACAGAGTTGATTGAATTGGAACAGGTACAAAAGGAATGAGAGGTTGAAGTGGAGGAAGAGGATAAAGCTTGAGAAGCCTTTCTACTGTTGAGGATGGTGGTAGTAGGATAAATGGAATGGTATCCAAATGGAGTGATGGTTGCATCTGATATCCCATCATTCATATCCATAGTATCCCAAGTGGGTGTGGGACCTTCCATAGCATCAAAGAATATGTCCTGTTGTTGATCAATCAGAATCATTTCTGAGTTCTCATTGCCTATCATCTGATTGGCAAACATACAATATCATTGTTAAGCTTGTGGGCACAAGCCTTTCCTTTTCCTTTGTAGCCTTTTTGTTTCCTATATGTGGCTTGCTTTGATTGGTTTTTATTTGCTTGCAGAGCTTTCCCTTC
>JBBPQP010000408.1:0-26920 GCA_038092555.1 Boletus subgraveolens | reverse complement strand
GCGGTTTCACCTGCGTCAATCCCACAGGACGCGTTTCCGGACCCGACACCCGTTGTGGTCAGAGCAGAGCGGGGGCGAACACTGGACGAAGGTTCGCTTTTCATGACCACCAAAGTCAAGACACCTGTGGATATTCCATCTGCGTTTTACGGAACCCCCTACGATCCGTTCCGACTGGTGTTTGAGGACTCTGCTGACGGAGGTGAATATCATGGGCTGTACCCCGTCGCAGGGCCACCAAGGACTGCACGAACACGGCGCTTTGGTAGATGTTTTCCCGGAGAAGCTTGCTTGTGAATACTATCGTGCACAGTCCCGTTTTGCAGATAAGAAGAGCGGACGGATATTTGTGGACTTTGTTACTTACACACGCACACACTCGATTTGTATTTGCAAGTCGTATTCTGTTTCTGTAAAGTCGTATCAACTTTGGCTTGGTAGTACTTACGTACCCGAAAGTTAAATAGGTTTCCCACAGTTCCATTTCAGTCTCAAGCCAACATCAACAGCGTCGCTAACCACTATGTCCACACACTCGCGTGACTACGACAAGGACAACAGCTTTAAACGTGAATATGACGATAATGACCACCAGCGGAGGAAACGTGACAATGGAGATCAGTATGGATACCCCGACCGCCGTCGTGGTGCGAACCAGAGGAAAGAAAACCCAAGACGAGATGAAGAACGGAGAAGAGATAGACGGGATTACCCCGAAGACCGACGATCCTACGGACGCGAATACGACAGGAGGAGGGAAGGGGATAGAGAATTAGATGGCGACCGTGATCGCGACCGTGGAAGTAGGAGAGACCACGACAGGGATAGGAATCATCAAACGCGCAACGACCGTCGTCACCGCGAGAGCAGCAGGGAGCATGCAACACGATCACGTCGTTCTGCCTCACCCTCACGTCGCTCCCGTTCTCCGACCCGCTCCAAAAGCCCGGTCGACAAGGCCAAACCGAATTTCAATCCATCTGGACTACTCGCGGCTGCCACTAATACCGTCAAAGCAGTTGATGGGACGAGCACTGTTCTGAAATACAACGAGCCCCCTGAAGCCAGAAAACCTACGTTGGGTTGGAGATTGTATGTTTTCAAAGGAAGTGAACAAACCGGTGATTTTGTATCTGTGTGCAGGCGCAGCAGTCTTTAACTTTCTACGACAGAACTCCTTCATATCCATCGACAGAGTGCCTATTTAATAGGGAGAGACCGTACAGTTGCTGATATATTCGTCGAACATCCTTCTTGTTCCAAACAGCATGCGGTCATTCAACGTAGGTTACTATACAACATCTTCTTTCTCTTCCGTTGACCTGGTGCCGTTAAATCACAGATCGCCAGGTGCAAGAAAAAGACGAATTCGGTGGTACCAAACCAGTTATCAAGTTTGTTCTTCTTATCCAAGCTCGCTCATATCATTGATGTCCTTGCAAGGCCATACATCATTGACCTCGAGTCTACAAATGCCACCCACGTCAATGACGAAGCCATACCGACTACGAGATTTTACGAGCTGAAGGCAGGAGATGGTGTGTTGTCCATTCTATTCCTCCCTCTCCCGCCCTGAGTCCTCTTTGAAAAGTCATCAAATTTGGCTTATCGAATCGCGAGTATGTGATACTGCATGACGAGTCGGCTTAGTGGGCAGCGGGACTTGTACAACGGGGATGAGGAGGTCGCGCAAAATATGATACGGTGCGAATCTGTGATTCTAAGCATGTGGTAAGTGCGATTTTGCTCGATTCCATTGTCTAGACTCTGATAAATCTTTGTCTGATCAGCCAATCCCTACTCGCGAGTGGATGTCTCTCAAAAGGGAACACTTCTCAGATAGTCACGGATTGATTCTCTGTTCACTGAATATCCAGCCCTTTGGTTGTCCACGTCTCCTCTCCAATAAATAACAACTGTGGGAGTCTACCGTCAAATGGAACAAGTCCTATACTTGGATATAAGCAAACTCACAGCAACTTTCCACCTTTCGTCTGCCGGTGATGGGGGACCTGTAGAATGCTTTCTCCATACGCCCTACTTGATGTGTGCTGTTCTACTTGGCAACATTCACCGACTGTTGCCTTTCCTGTCTCATTGCACCTCCCGCTTTGAGCATTTATCGCATGTCCTCTATCTGATTTTTCTTCTTTGTGCGCTGGTAAATCACTTCTACGATTTCTCGTGCACACGCACTGACGTTTTGTAAACTATGGCGGTCCACAAGTGTGCGACGTCATACCATTTACGAATTTGGTACCATTGAATGAGTGAGCTTCGAAGTTCGAA
The DNA here is from genome assembly GCA_038092555.1 of Boletus subgraveolens. NCBI lineage: Eukaryota > Fungi > Basidiomycota > Agaricomycetes > Boletales > Boletaceae > Boletus > Boletus subgraveolens. The sequence continues at coordinate 24,631 of JBBPQP010000408.1, read as the reverse complement.
CATGATAAATGGCCTTCATACAGTATTTGTCCTGCAAGGGAGGTGGTAGAAATATCAGCATAGGCCGTTAACCTGCACATTGACATGTCGAGTAAGCAAGACGATGCCGAACATGCCGATGAATCGGAGAATCAATAAATTACCAGTTATAGTAAGTGTCAGCCACAGGCTAAATATATAAGACCAGCTGGGTTACGTAGACTAAGAAATCTCTTTCTCACACCAATCGGATCTCTCACCAGTAAGTATTACCATATTTAACTCCTATTCCCAAGCCTTGGCTCGCGCCTGTAGACACTACCGTCAGCAGCTTATTATTGACAATTCTCGCATAGAGCCAAATATATATGTCACACGGCAATCAAAGCCATACGCTAGTGCCCTCGCAGGCAATGCCTGCGGATACGAGCACAGTCCCCGGTGCAGTAGATTGTACCCTAATAAATCACAATCAGGGCACACTCTCTACACCCAAATGTGAAAAGCTACGAGATGATAACTGGTTCGCGTGGAAAACACGCATCAGTATTGTCTTGCGGCGGCATGGTGCACTTGGGGTAGCTACTGGCTCGGTAAAGAAGCCAGAAGACTCCCAGGGCGCAGCCACATGGAATAGCCGAGATTTGATCGCTCAGGAATTGATTACAACTAGTATCAAGGATGAGCAGCTCATACACATATCAGAATGTGAAACATCGGCTGAAATGTGGAGCAAACTGAGGGCTGTGCACGAAGGGTCGCAGCTATCGCTCTTTGCCACCAAAAAGAAACTCTACTCTACTGTGGCATCCGAGGGAGCCGATATCGCAGAGCATATCAAGGAGATGAAACGATTGCGTAATCGGCTAAGTTTAGCCGGTTGTGCAATCGAAGAGAACTCCTTCAAACAAATCCTTGTATCCTCACTCCCTCGGTCCTGGGACGGATTTACTGCACCTTTCCTAGGTTACCAATGGGGAGCTGATGGATATACTATCGGATATACTGCACAAGAACTCGTGTCTATTCTATGCGAGGAGTACAGACGACGAGAGGAGAAAGATGAAGTAAGCGATATCGCTTACCTATTAAAGAGCGGCACAGAGGCCTGCAAGATATGCGGGAAAATCAGGCATACGGAAGATGATTGTTGGTATAACCCGAGAAATAAGGGGAAAAGACGAGCGAACAAAAACGGCCGGGAAAACAATAAAACCAGCTGATGGGTATGTCGAAGTTGGTAGAAAATATCAGTTTGCGTTGTCAACCTGTACGCTGACATTCACCGGTTTTAGAAGATTAGTGGTTTTACGCACTGTGCGCAGGCGTTCGAGAGTTGTGATTGGAGGATGGCTAGCAAACAAAGAAGGAAATCAAGGGTCCTAGTTTGAGTCTTTGTTTCGCAGATGCGGCGCCGGCTACTTTCTATGGCAGAAAAACGATCACAACAGAACCTAATTAGAGGGTTTAATAGGAGCCAAACCAGGTTGTTTCTCTATGTAGGCCGCAGCTTTATCATAAACATATAATCTGTTCCGTCACCCTGGCAATCAAGATGTCGGTAGGACAGTACAACCAAAAATCGTGCACTCACGATGAGGTAATGAGGAAATCCAACGTCAAAGGGCACAATGCTCTCCAAGAACTTGACATGTTCAGGTGTGAGGATAATCCTAAGCGCGTTAATGTTGGCCTTGAGATACTCCACCCTGCGGCTACCGACGATGGGGAGGACATAAGGTACCTTTTGCATGGGATACGCGATGATCACAGTCGTGATGTGTGGAGTGCCCACTTCCTTTGCCACACTTTCAAGCGCAAGACTCATCCCTCTTTCTAACGGGGTACGTTCCCACTCAGGAGTGAACAAGGTGCGGCCTTTCTCACCCGTTTGGCGCCTGCACTTTTCCTCGGTATCAGTGCGAAGCTTCCCTGCCACGAGGACGCACCGTGGAGCTAAGGCCATGCCTAAGTGTATTTCGAAGATCCGTTATGAGAACAAACTTTCCGTGTATGCCATCGGGATGCTGTCCCGTTCGAAATCGCGTGACATGACATTTCATGCACCTTGATAGATGATAAACGGACTTTTCCCGTGATCATGAACATATTGATTACACCTTAACACGATCCATGCAGGGGCATCCGAAATACCCTGGTCGTGGGGGTGGATGTAAGTTTCAAATGAAATTGCTGATACTTTGACCTTACCAAGTAAAGAACCTTTCTTTGTTGAATCAGTGTATGGTGTCTGTTCATGACTCCTCGATGCCGTGTCGAAATACCAAAAATGAACATATAGGATAATGGTGTACGAGGTTCGCAGCCTTTTCAGACTGGCTTCGACGCTGATATGCATGGACTCGACGTTGTTGCCAGTATAATGGACCTTTTGCTGGATAGTCTTGTCAGCTTGTACATAATTTATGCTGTACTGGCACTACCTTTGTGGCAATGACAAGCTGGTTACGTATTCCGCGTCGCTCAGCCCATCCGCCTACGAATTTCCCCGAGCCGCAGGGGGGGAGACGTTTGAATACCGGCAGAGGGTGTGAATACATGGTAACGGGCAGAGGGTTCCGCGGTTTACCGACAAGTGCGAAGAGGGAGAGGCATCGTGGAGACTCGCGCAGATGTAATCTTATTGATGGGGGTTTGTTGCAGGGTTCCGTTGGATAGAGCATACTACATAGTCTTTTATGCGCGCTGAGAATACATTTCGTCAGATCGTACTGGCAAAGAGGAGATGAAACTCATCACATGCCGAACGACGGGATGCAATCTTTAGGACAGGGATGTGCATGGACACCCGATCTACCGAAATGCGACGCATTTAAATCATCTTCGCTGGCTGCCCAACATATGATGATCGGATACTAACGAGTAACCTGTATTTATCAGATTCTAAAGGTGTACACGATCAAAGTGCACCTACCCACGATATCAGTCGTAATTTGCACCTTCAAACTTGTCTTGAGCGTGTCATAGTAAACAGAATGCAAACTGTTCACAGTGGAGTTCGGCTAATTTCTTGTGTTGATGCGCTGTCGTGGTACTGAATCAAACTTACATCTTGATTTAGGATTGGTCCAAGAAGTCTTGAATTGGAATGTACATCCAACTCTTACTATGACTTTTTCTTCCACTATCTCCAATGACAGATTTTACACCCACCCGCAGCCTATTAAACCCGAAATTCGAGGGTTATAAGCTCCTTCTCCTCGACCAGGACGATGTTGTCCGCCGCTATGATCTCCCATATAAGACCACTCAGGCCTCCTCTCACGGAAAGTCTCCTCTCACATTCCAGGAGGTACAAAGTCGAATTACCCATAATCACTTCGTGCCATCCGCGGTCAAGGGGAGAGGTATATATGTCGACACAAATCACCAGGTGATCGTGGTTGATGTCGGAGATGTGAGACATTGTTCTACAATTCGTGATGTTACTTATGCCACGACCATACCGTCTGAGTAGACTGCCGCAGATCCTTCCTTCGCTGCTGTGTACGAGCTCCCCACATCCATCACTGCTCCACAAATCGATCTGGTACATCCCGAGTACCCTTCCGCTGCGTTTCTCGACGAAAGTGTTGTCTTTATCGGTGACGGACGGGGAAGCTTATATGTCCTCGACATTCCCGTCACTGGACCTGCGGCTCTCCTTGCAAATTTCGAGTTGGTGGACAAGGATAGCGCTGCGCCAAGGTCCTCAATCCCGTTCCGGGTACACAATGTAATCAGAACTTCCGACACCACCGCTGTTGCGCTGCTGTCTTCCAGACATTATGGGACAGCCTCCTCTGACCCATCAGCCAAACACCCTATGAAATATCACGAATTTGACGTATGGGCTGCCCGCTTCACCCTCTCTTTTGAAATGCAGTTGGGATCTCTCGCCCTTGACATTGTCTGGCGCAGGCGTGGGGAAGATGTGCCTATGCTCATGACATATCACCGCGCCAGAAATGCGTACTTTCTTCTCGGCAGTTCACCTTATCGCAAGATCAGTGACCCGCATGCAGCTCATTATGAACCATCCCCCGATGAAATCGCTCCAATCCCACGTCCAGACGAAATTTTGGATGCCGAGGGTCCTCCCCAGCCTACTAAACCTTACCCTTACTCCTGGACCCAATCATCGGACGTCGTCACCGTCGCTTTCCCCCTCCCTTCTACCATCACAGCGTCTCAGATCAGGGTAACGTTTTCTCAAAAGACACTGACTGTCCACGTCATGTCGCCTTCCACGGTAGAGGGTCCTACCATTCCCCGCTACTCGGCAAAGCAGCTTTGGGACGGTATTCGCACCTCGACGAGCTTCTGGACATGGGACCGCGAGGGTGAACACGAGTTTGGTATCCTCACAATTCATCTAGACAAGCAGAACGAAGGTACCAAGTGGTCTCACGTCTTCGCCGCTTCTGGCACTTCAAGTGTGGAAGCAGACGACGTTGATGTCCCAGAGACACTTGACCCCTCCGAACTCTACGCCATCCGCGAAGCACTGGAGAAATACACTGCAGCTTTAAGGGAAGGAGAAGATGCCAGTGGTCTGGGTCTCGGACGTGGGCTCCCCACTCTTGCGCAGGGTGAGATGGACGAAGAAGTCGATTCTTCCGTCGGAAGGCTCGCATTTGTTACTTGGGTAGGCGAGGACGGGTCATCCCCAACATGGTCTACTAGTCTGCAGGATTCCCCATTCAGCGTCCTCTCTACGCCTCTTCCGGGTATGGAGATGGAGCCTCTGAGTCTGGTGATCAAAAACGGGCTCGACGGCACGCGACACGTGCTTTCTGATGATCCAGCAGCTAACGCTGGTTCGCCCGAGTGGAAACACGAAAACACATTCTCTGCCCTTGCCTTCGTTTTGGCATCGAAACGTGACACCCGGTTCACGTATCACGCATCCGATATGACCCTTGCTTTTGAAAATGGGACGCAAGATCGGGGAGGCAACGTTTACATATATCGCAGTTCCAGCCCAAAGGAGTTGTGGGCGAAGCAGAGCGTGTTGAGTGTTGGACAGGGCGATGGTGGCTCCCTTCTAGGAATTGGCGCCTTCACCTCGGGCAGCGAGACAGGAAATACAATCATATGCCTTTGCGAAAACGAGCTTGTCATCTTGCGCAACGTCCGCTAAGCCAGTGTGTAGAAGAAGAGGAGAGTTTTCAAGCACTTATATATGAACCACTAGTACAGTGTACAACCTGTAAGGAAGTATAAGATGTATGTTATCGAGGTTCGGAACGCCAGAATGAAGGGAATCGTGACCATTATGAGGGTAATCATGAACGATCATTTGCTACAGATGCTACAACTGAAGCTAGAAAGGCTCAGAAATCGGTTGATGATGACAGCGACGGTTACAAAGCCAATAGATATTGAGAAAAGCACGCTGGAGCCCAAAGCATGACCTGAAACAACTAATGTCAGGCCAGGCGTGAGGTACACGAAGAGAATTAGGTGGTGGGAGCGGAGGGAAGAAGGATCTGGGGACACGGTCAAGTCACGTCACCAGCGGATCTTCACTGGTATCCATAAGTCCTTCGGCTTTGATTACCGGGTCAGGTTCGTCTCCCAATGGTTGCGATTGCAGTTGTCGAACCGGTGTAACGTCACCGTTCAGCTTGCGCTGTGAGATGGAAGGCACTTCGGATGGTAGCGATTGCTCTTCCCGACGGCAAGTTGAACCGAGGGAAGGCTTGGGTACGTCACCGTTAATTTGGCTGAAGGGGCCATCAACGTCTTCATCGTCAATCTCCACCAGCCGTGAGTCAGAATTAATACTTCCATCCAACCCGTCATCAAGCCCATCCCTCATGTCCTTCTCATATGCGGCTAAACGATCTCGCAGGGACGCAGCAGGATCCACTGGCCGTCCAAGACCAAAAGATTCGCCGAAGAACGACCGGCCAGTCTCTGTCTCCATCTCATCACCACTATCCTCTTCATCGTCTGCAGTGGCAAACATGAGTCGCCCACCGCCATCAGCTACTATCCCAGCACTTGGACTGAAGGAGATTCCACCCGTGCTCCCCAAGACGCGAGCAAAGCCTGAAAATGCGGCGGAGCCGAACAATGCCGGTGGCGGGGCGTTGAAATCTTCACCTCGTTGACTCCGTAGTCGCTCGCGCTCTTCTTGAGCCTCTCGCCTCGCCTTGTATGCCATGAGTCGGGCAGGGGAGTAGATCTGTGGGATGGTGTTGGGGGTACTGAAGCCATAACCAGATTTTACGCGGTCGGTAATCCAATCGTACCACTCTTGCTTCGTTCTTCCATTGAGGATCGCAATGACGAGGACCGTCATGTTGTCGCAGCCGATACCAGTCCCTGAGGATGTATCAGGGGCAAGGCAGTGTTCGCAGATCTCCTCGCTTATTTCGTTGAGTTCTTTCCCCTCAGAGACTTTGAGCCGGATGAAATCAACAACTTGTTGAGATGTCAGACAATCCCAGATACCTGCCACGACAGAATAAACATGAACGTATAACATGGACACATGGAACAGACAGACCGTCACAAGCCAACACAAGGAATTCGTCTTCATTCGTTATTTCATGCACGGTGATGTCAGGGTCGGAGGTGATGACTTGCTTCTGGGGAATCAAGGAGTAATTTTTTTTGAACTCAAAATCGCCAAGAGCTCTTGACAATGCGAGGTTTCCTTGAAGTGGCCTGCGTAAGCTAGATAATCAGGGAGGATCCAGAATGCACACCGTTTACACGTCCGTATTCAATATATCCGCCTGCGCCAACGATGCGGGCTCGCTCGGCTGCAGATGAGTGTTGGATGAAGGAGAGCGGAAAAGGTAAGAAAGTAGAACATACTATCATTAGAAGGTTTGTGATCGAAGCTCAGAGGCTTGACTTCCCCTTTGACGCTAATGACCGACCGCGAGTCGCCTGCGTTAGCCTAAACGAGGTGTTAAAGGCAAATACGATGAGCAATCCAGGCCGCGACGTACGACATAAATTTTCGAATCATGAGTTAATAGGGCAGCGACGGCCGTGCACCCGGACGGATCGCGTGTGTGAGCTGGGTCTTTGAGAATTGATGTCAGGGAACGATGCTTGAACGATGGGAGGAGAACGTACCAGCGAGAAGATCTTCATCAGTTCCCAGAAAAGCCCTTTTCATCGCCTCATCGTAACGCTTCTCGCGATAAGCTTCTTCTGCAAGAAGACGCTTATGGACGTTTTTTCCAGCAAATTTGGCGACGGTGCTGCCTGTAAGTGAGGAGTGAGAGTGAAGACGGAAAAAAAAGAAAAAAAAAAAAATACCGCCGTGGCCATCATAAACACCGAAAAATGCATTCTTTTCTTCAGTGCCATCTTCCAAGGTCAGCACAGCTGCGTGAGCGTCCTCCATGGCTGGATAGAGAGAAAAAATGATCTGGTGGTGAGGATGGAGGGAGGAGAGTCTGGAGAGACATACTGATTCTCCATCCTTGCATCTCTGATACTGCGAAGAGCAGGCGACCATCTTCGCCAGAGTCAGATTTCTTTTCGGTGGCTAAAGGGAGGGCTGATAAGTGGGGAAATGGACGATGGATGGTGCGGGGGAGATGAGGGGATACTGACCGGGCGATGAAAGCGTCTGGCCCTGGAAGCGAGCAAGCAAGCAAGGATGAATGGGAGAGATGCGGCAAATGTGGATCGTGATGTGCTCACCATGCCTTGTTAAGACGTAAAGAGTGGTGCCCAAGAGGTCGTTCGGAGAGTCGTAATGAACGAAAGCTGGGGCGGGCGATGTGCTTGTCTGTAGAGGTGACTGTATGCGCTCTGCTTGTCGTCGTCTGCCCCAGTGCACACCCAGTCATTCCCTATTTTGTCTTGTTTGTCTTTTCATCCGCCACCGTCCTGGCGCTATCAGGGACAGTCCTCGCGTCATCTTGAATCCGTCGAGGATGCACGTAACGTTTCAACCACCCCCAATCTCCTCCGTGCTGATCCTTGCAACCACGATGAATCCAAAACTCGCAATTCTTAATTCATGCGTACCTGTCCACGGCTCTCCTTCTCCGTTTAGCTTTTCCCAGACTTGCTTTCAATTACGGCGCATGGGGTTACGCTTCCGGCATAAAAAGTGTCGTGTGCCCACTTTCCTCAGATTTCGCGGCGCCCTACCCGCGCATATTCAATCCAGACTGCTATATCACTCGCGTTTTCCATCCTTGCAGGCTCAGCTTCATACCCTTTCCCATCCAGTTCCCGCACGGGCCACCACACCTCGCTAAAGTATTTCTTGTCTTCTTTCGACCCATCCCGCGAGCTACATTGCCGTTCAGTCGCGAGGGATATACCTCTCCTCTTGCTGTGCGATTCCCTATACTGTCCTCGGATCAAGTAAGCATCTCTTTGTCTCTCTTGCCTGCCAGCTCATGATCGTTCCCAATGGAGGTCTCCATCGTCCCTATGACGCGCCGTCGGAGTCGGACATGGAGTACCTCATGTTCCTCCACAACATCTCAATCGTCCATGGCCTCCATCTACCCAAGAATAAATCAAGGGTCTCCACTCGCAGAGCCCACACAAGGCCACGCCAATGTCTATGGATCTTTCACAACTACTATCCCTGCAGCTCTTTGGCTCCGATCTCACCTCAGCCTGGATATCCCAGCCCCGGGTAATCGCCGCGCCAAGCAACGTGATCTTAACTACGGCTATGATACACCTCCCGATTCCCCGCTTTCATTCTTTCAACCCCTTTCGGGCTCTATACCCAGCCCGTCCATCACCCGCACATTGTTGACTGATTTCGAGTGGGGCGGTACCTCCACGGATCCGGTAGCATCTCCCCCCTCCCTCCCATCTCCATCGGTAGACAATGATGTTCATGCAGTCAAACTCCACCCCGTTCTTGCAGCCGTCGAAAAGGGTTCAAAGCTTTCTTGTAGGACGATATGTTCCACATGCATGAAAGCAGGTACAAATTTTCCGCGATGTCCTCGTTGCGACGAAATGTGGTGCTCTCGCGCATGTAGATTGCAAGGGGGTAAAAAGCACATGTGTGCTATCCGCAAGATGTAGTCCACTTCTTGCTCAAAATCCTTGGTGCTAACATGCCCAAGTTATATCTATCTGCTCCCCAATCTAGTTATCAGGTTGACACCATGCTTTCCTATCTAACAACCAGTATTCACGTTTCTGGGGTCTGCACACTTTGTCCTGTTTCAAAATTACTTGGTTCCATGCACCATGTAGTCTTTTGCCAGTGAACAAACCACGAATTAACCCAAACGGTTCGCAAATATTAAAATTGACCACGGTGGTCGTGGATAAATGATGGCCGTTTGAAGGCAGGGCTATTGCTACGATTCAGAGAACACGATCTTCGTTCCCTGTGAAGGCACGATGCTGGCCACCTGTTGTTTCATTTTGGCCTCCCACGATGGGTGCAACGGCCGTTCTCCCTGGTTTACCCGAAGATCACCCTTGGGTCGAATGTGTTCCGACTGCCCTTTGGTCGAACCTGAAATTTTGACGCCTTCAAACCCTGCCAAAGTTGATTTGCGGACTTGATCATGATCATGGGTAGGTGCACGAGACTCTGTTGGGGTGCAATGAGTTCGTGAAGATGAGTTCGCCTTTCTAGATCGCCGATCAACCCGGACGGAGTCGGATAGGTAGTGCTTTGACCCGCCCACCGTCCTTTGTTGTTGCCGTTTCCTGATATGGTTGGCGTTTTTTCCGAATTTTTTCTCCCATATCCTAGGTGCGCAGGGAATTAGAACGGTGCACACCCAAGAATAACTAGAGACATAAACTTACGCCCTACGTGCCCGCTGACCACGTCGGTTCTTTTTAACTCCATCGACAAACTTAGTTTCACTGTCGCTAAATTCACTACCCGAATCGCCTCGAGCGAAGCCAACCGAAAGAGAAGGGAGGAACTCGGATTGGCCCTTGGATCCATGGAGTTGTGATTTTCTGTTCTTCGGATTCTCCGAAGGAAAGCCACCTTCATCACTGCTACCTTGAACGAATTTCACATCGCTGGAGTCATCAGAGCTGGAGTCCCGCTCGTCCGCCGACGGCCCATCAACTATACCAGATTCCCAACCGTCATCCACTCCTGCGATCACTTCATCTCCACTTGTATTTGCATAACAACCATCGCTCTCTTCGCTGGAGGGATTCGCGACATTGTCCTGGGATGAGAATGCATCCTTCTCATGGCCAGTCTCCGTTCTCCTCCGCTTTGAAATACTTGGCGACGCCGGAGGGCTGTTCGTGGCCTCTCCAATGACTCCCGATCCCACGGAAGGATTCAGGAACGTTCTTAGAATTTCCACTGCCGATACGACCTCTGATGCGAGGACCTTGGAGCTCAATATGCGGCTTTGCACCTTAGCCATCGGAGTCCCTGGCGCTCCAGGAGAAACTAGATTTGAGGCCAATTCTTCTGAAATAGCTTGTATTGATGGGTCCACAGAGAGGGCCTTGTCCTTCTTGAGTTTAGTCATGAGCGCCGAGTGAGCAAGTTGTTCGTAGCTGAGATGCTACGGTCTGTATGTTAAATTCTGGACAGTAGGTGCACGCAGGTCTTGATTCCACTCACCTTCAATACCTCCAACTGAGCCCCCAGGTCCTTTATCACGTCGCTGTCTGGATCTATGCGTCTGGATTGCACGGGACGTTAGCATTCATTTGTGCAGCACCAAGTTGACACATATTCACCGAGCCTCTTTAAGTTTCTTCAGAATCTTTTGTACCTCGAAAGTCCGCGCCTTCTTGACAACTTTACGAAGTTCCCTGAGAGCGTGGTGCTTGAGAATGAACAATATTGGTCTGTTGATTGTTCTAGAAATCGGCATGAAAGACGTGCCAGTTTTCGGCGCAGCTTGGCCTCTTTGTCTTCCTGATGACATCGTTAGTATCACAAGAGAAACAGTGTATAACCTGGAGGCTAAAGTACCTTGTCATCTGGTCTTCTTCGCTTTATACCACGATTGTTTTGCTGGGGCAAAGGCATGGTTCGTGTACGCTGGGGTAAGTACTCTTGGTGCTAGATGGTGGTCGAGTCGGACCGTGTTGCTGACCTAATGACGATAGGATCATGATAGTACATTCTGGGTAACTGCAGTCTTGATTCTTGCCAACTTGTGATGTCGGACGAACCCACAGATGAGGGAAAGCTATTCGCATCCTTTGAACGCCGCGAGGAATTTGCTTCCCTTCAGAATACATTGCTCGCGGTCAATTTGACAGCCGAACCCACTCTTGAAGAGAACACTGCCGAGTCCGACGTTTTACGGAGGCTCAACTTGATAGTACGTATGCTCGTCGATAATTTCTCATAGCGTCAACAATCGACCGTCTGGCAGCTAGCCGAGTACCAAGAACAATCTTATCTCCTGGACCCTTACCTCGAGGACCTCGTCATCCCCGTTGCAGAATGCTTGAGAACACATGCCAGGACGTGTACATCCAACTTATCTGTCACATCCTCCATGACTCGAGTGGGACGTCTGGCTGACCTGCTGTACGATTACATCAAGATTAGAGGATACAAAACCATCAGTCAGTGATCCACTCATTTCTGCTGCAATGAGTGCCATGTCCTTAGAATGAACAGCTAGGTTTTTCCCCCATGAAATCGCGGACGTGACTATTGCCATTGAGTTTATTCGTTTGTCCACCGGACCCGCTGCCCATCCATCTCAATGGCCTCTGCGTTATGTCGTGCTATTGTGGCTCTCTCTCGTGTGCAGAATCCCATTCGATCTAGAACAGTTTGACGAACCGGGCCACAAAGGACGAACCGCCAGTACACTTGAAGCTACTGGAAAGCGGTATCTAGACTACGCAGGTCTAGAGCGGGATGGCGCGGCAGTGCTCCTTTCACGATTGTATATGCGGTAGGTTCTACTGTATAGTTTTGAGGAAGTGCTTAGATGAGAATAGAAAAGATGCCAAACAACAATTATCAGCCTTCCTCACATGGTCCATCTCTGCGCTGCAGGAAACGAAACAAGTTCTGTCGGTGAGTGCGCTATAGTTATCATCCGCCTGGCCTGACGACGGTAGGCTATTGGCGTCTTACAAGTCTTGTGCGAATTTATCAAGTCTGGAGCTTTGGAGGAATCCCGCTCGGCCGCCTCTATACTGTTAGAAATATCGGAAAACATAGGGATGAGCGAGGTTCTGATGAGCAACACCCTGATTCGCAAATACCGGACAAAATTGTTATCAAGGGTAGGGCTCCGCCTCATTCCTCCCAGAGCCAATAGCTCCAGGACCAACGGCTAGTATATTCTTGTCCCCAGGAAAAGTATACCCTGAAACGTTCCACCAGTTCGCGCATTGGAAGTGACGGAAGCACAGGAGAAAATCCAATTAGAAGACGACGATGACGACATAGATATTCCGGAGGAAATTGAAATCATCTTACAGGTTCTATTTGGCTCCTTGCAAGACAAGGTAATTCGGTGCCGTTGCCTCCTATTTGTTAGTTAAAATTCTCACTTGATAGGATACTGTGGTTCGATGGTCGGCAGCCAAAGGTATCGGCAGGCTTGCGGAACGTTTACCAAATGATTTCTCAGCGCAAGTCTTTGAGACGATATTGAACTTATTCTCCATACACAGCATTGCGGGTGCTTCCATACACGAGATGCCATCTGTCGCCGAGGCGACATGGCATGGTGCATGTCTGGCAACCGCCGAGATGGCACGCAGAGGCCTCGTGCAACCATCGTTGTTACCACAATTACTCGATTGGTTATCCAAGGCAAGGGCATGAACCTCGATGGGATACAGAAGTTTATTTTAACGCTCGACAGGCCCTTTACTTCGACATTCGTAAGGGTGCCCATTCAATCGGTTCCAACGTGAGAGATGCTGCAGCCTACGTCATCTGGGCCTTGGCAAGGGCTCAGGATCCATCCAGCCTTTCCCCGCATGCTGTCAACCTAGCACGGAGTCTTGTTTCTGTCTCTCTTTTCGATCGAGATGTATCAATCCGCAGAGCCGCAAGTGCTGCATTCCAAGAACACGTAGGCAGGATGGTGCGGCGCTGCTATGCTTCATACCTACTCAAGCACTCACCGTTCTCGCGGGTTCAGGGTTTGTTTGCTCATGGTATCGACGTGCTCCGTAAAACGGACTTTTACTCTGTGAGCATACGGCGCAACGCGTTTCTCACAGCGGCTCCACAAGTAGCTGAGTAGGTTAACCTTTCGCTGAGTTCCGTTTCCCTCCCATTTTCGCTACGGTAGGCATATTGAATACCGATCTGGTCTCATTGACCACCTGATCTCGATTACGCTGTGTCACTGGGACGTTGCGATGAGACAGGTAGGTGCCAAATCCTTGAGGCTGGTATGCGAGATCGACCTTGCGTTGCTGGGCCCGACATGCGTATCACGATTGGTGGGTCACGGTTCTTGAGTTACCGATGATATTGAACACGAACTGGTTAGGCACTACTACTGCGTTCGGTGGATACAACGGATATTCATGGTGTAATGTTGGCGCTCGCAGAACTTGCAGATGCTTATCAACGACGATTTGGTCCCGAAGGGGACAAGAAAAGACGAGAGGTCAGTCAAGCCACTCCGATATCACATTTACTTATCAGACCACCGAATGCAAGATTTTCGGTTTCATCGGGCATGTCCCAAAAGATATTATTCTTGCGCCTCGGAACGAGCAATTGCTCAGTGCAACTTGTAGTCTCATTGCCGTCAGTATTACCCAGCAGGAAGCACAGAAAGATCAAGACCAATCACCTGTCCCAGACTGGCGTTATCTCGTCGATCAAGGGCTCCGCCACAGGAGTATCAACGTGCAAGAGGCAGCTGCAAGCGCAGTGGCCACAATGAGTTCTCTCGTGGACTGCTCCGAGTTGATGCACAGATAAGTTTTTATTTTTATTTTTTTGCGCAACATATACTGAATTTGGACGACTTTTTTGTACATTGATCAAAGAATTCAGACACGGCTCCCCATCGTTGCAGCAGAGTTTGGGGCGTGTATTGGGTGTCCTCGACTACGATGCACATCCTCATGTTCTCCCCGAAGCAGTGGATTGCTTGCTGGAAAGCATCAGTTCAGAGGTGAGGAATTGGATTGCGTTCACAGTCTCCACATGTTACCCTCATTAAACCGGTGATTACAGTCTGCAGCTAGAATAACAAATGTCGAGGCGCGCCGAAATTGTTACCTGGCTATCCAGAAGATGTTCACAAACATAACGCCGAGGCTGGTGGAACGTATGTTCCACTCCTGATGTGAATATATTCCATGTCTTACCACCCAGGTGTAGATTTCCGATCAAGTGAGGTCTGTGCTTTGTTCGATGCACTAGACAATGGCCTGGGGGACTATACCACGGACGAGCGTGGAGACGTGGGATCATGGATACGCATCGCTTGCATCCGTGGCTTGAGTTCGGTCATCGAAGATCTATTCCGCATTTCTGGCAGCCTGCCAGATTTTCCTTCCTTCTTACCTCCCCACAGATACCACGCTACCATTGGACGTATTCTTCGGCAAGGTGTAGAAAGGCTTGATAATGTCCGCCAGATCTCCGGCGAGTGTTTTGTGCGCATCTTGAACATCCAGCTCCCTGCTACGGAACATGCAGAAAGGTGGAGGATAAAAAATACCGATCTGATGAAAGAGCTATTTTTTGCGTGAGTAATTTCCTGAAGGAGCAGAGATGTTTGAAGAATGATTTTTTGCAGCGAGAGCGGCAATGAGAACAACAACTGGAGTGATGGTGGGTGGCTGTTCCCAAAGGCCGTCAAGATCCTTCAGATACCTGAATATCGGAGATCGCTGTTAAGCGGCCTAGTGTTGAGCGTCGCCACGAGGACGGGCAGTACAGTATGTGGCTTTCCGCTGTAGTGGGTTTCGACAGCAGGCTGATGTCTTATTGACTTAGCAACGGCCTGCATCAACGAGTCTCGCGAGTTATACGAAAACATTACCCTTGACCCCTTTCTCGGAAACGGAATACAGCCTTTCAGAATTTGCAAATAACCTCGTCGACTTGGTCCAGTCAAACCCGACTTCCAACAATATCATAATACCGGTCCTGCAGACATTCAATATGTTATTTGAGGAGGATGTCTTGGTGTCTCTCTCGGAATCTGATAGAGGCGCCGCATGGTAAGCAGGCTGCATTGTGGTGGTGTGCGTGCTAACTGACATTGTGTAGTATTGATGCCTTGTTGTCAATCTCCTGCAAAAACGTGTTGCGCGTCAAGAACGTCCAAAGGCTCCAGGAATCGATGAAGATGTAAGTCACAGTTCATGAACGCGGGTTTTACAGAGTGATGTCACAAAATAACGGTGCCGCAGAGTTGTGAATCTCTTGACGCTGCCTTCGGTCGCGAAAGCGTGCCTATCCAAAATCGCCGAGTTCCTCGCCCATCCTTACCCCAGAGTATGTATATTTCCCGATCATCAGGGAAGGATAGTGAACTTTATACGTGCCTGCTCAGGTTCGATCGAGCACCGCCGAGTACCTATACATTGTGCTGCAGACCAAGGATCTGGGTTGGGAAGCAGACGAGCGAGCGGAGGAAATACTTCTCGAAACGGAATGGTATGCATGATCGGTTGAGTGAATGGATTCTGACCCACTGAGTGCGTGTTTGATAGGTCATCTGGGGATGTGGATAAGGTGAAGGATGTGGCACGAGGCCTTGTGGATGTACTTGCGTCAGGGATTGTAATGTAATATGATTCGTCAATACAAAACCACAGCCAGCCGTTTTTGGCGTGGGAATCTCGGCAGCGTGCTTGGCCATCCGACTCGGGGACGACGAGCGCAAGTTGCAGAGTGCGGTCATGCCAGTTGTCGACCCTCGCATCACTGATTGTGAATTAGCTGCAGTCAACGCCGCTGCGGTGACACGCGAATATCGCGTGCACCCTCATCTCGGTATGTTCCCTACAGCTTGTCCGTTCCTGTATTGCGCCGACACCATTTGTCTAGATTATCGCACTGTATCTGCCATCAACGGGTAAAAACAAAATTTAAACGTGCCCCGCGTACCTCTAATCGATTACTCTACAGGCCGCTTGTTGTCCTGGACAATGTCAAGGTAGAGACCACGGGACATTTGACGTGATAACGGTGCTAATTCGCGATCAGTTCCCTTCCTACAATGAGATCGTACAACTGACCCTTCCGGACGGTTCCAAAAGAGGTGGTCAAGTGCTGGAGGTCCAAGGGAAAAAAGCCATCGTACAAGTCTTCGAGGGCACATCAGGGGTGGACGTCAAAGCCACTCATGTCGAATTTACGGGCAGCAGCATGAAACTCCCCGTCGCAGAAGATATGCTGGGTCGCATTTTCAATGGTTCCGGAAATCCCATCGACCAAGGTCCAAAAGTATTCGCGGAAGATTACCTTGACATCAACGGTGAGCTTATTTCGCCGATATCGCGTCTCGATCCTCTACAAGGTTTAGTTTAGGCTCGCCGATCAACCCGTATTCTCGGATATACCCCGAGGAGATGATACAAACTGGGATTTCCACAATCGACACCATGAATTCCATTGCCCGCGGACAGAAGATCCCTATTTTCTCAGCCGCAGGTCTACCACACAACGAGGTAGCCATCATGTTGACTTCTTTGTGCCTATCTCTGACGCTAACGTCAGATTGCTGCGCAAATTGTACGTCAAGCTGGCTTAGTGAAGCGTCCTACGAAAGATGTGCATGACGGTCACGAAGACAACTTTTCGGTGGTGTTTGCTGCGATGGGTGTCAACATGGAAACGGCACGGTTCTTCAAGGAGGACTTTGAGTCCAATGGCAGTCTTGACCGGGTCACACTGTTCCTTAACTTGGCCAACGATCCAACCATTGAGCGTATCATTACGCCGCGACTCGCGTTGACAACTGCCGAATATTACGCCTACCAATTGGAGAAACATGTGTTGGTTATATTGACTGACATGTCGTCGTATGCAGATGCCCTGCGTGAAGTGCGTTTTGATTCGTTGAAGTGGTTGTGTCGTTCTACTCATTACCCATGGGCAGGTGTCCGCAGCGCGCGAAGAAGTGCCAGGCCGTCGAGGGTACCCGGGATACATGTACACAGACTTGTCGACAATTTACGAACGTGCTGGTCGTGTCGAGGGGCGAAACGGTTCGATTACTCAAATTCCCATCCTGACCATGCCCAACGACGGTACTTCTTTTCCACAATTCCCAGGCTCCGCTGACTGATACCGATCACGCAGACATAACGCACCCCATTCCTGACCTGACAGGCTACATTACCGAAGGGCAAATATTCGTCGATCGTCAATTGCACAACAGACAAATATATCCCCCCATTAATGTGCTACCATCACTTTCGCGGCTGATGAAGAGCGCGATCGGCGAGAAACTCACGAGGAAAGACCATGGTGACGTATCCAACCAGCTGGTGTGTTGTGCCTTGATTCGCTCCATTGTGTGTCTCATTCACGAGGCCACGTGTATGTAGTACGCCAAGTATGCGATAGGGAGGGACGCAGCTGCGATGAAAGCGGTCGTTGGGGAGGAAGCACTGTCGGCCGAGGACAAGCTGGCGTTGGAGTTTCTGGACAAGTTTGAGCGGCAGTTTGTGGGGCAAGGTGAGAACGAACGAAGGATTGGCTGTGGACCGTGGCTGATGGGGGGAGTGCAGGACCGTACGAGTCACGCACGATATTTGATTCGCTGGATTTGGCGTGGACGCTGTTGCGCATTTTCCCGAAGGAGCAGCTGAACCGCATCAATCCGAAGATTATCGGGGAGTATTATGGGCGGAAGGGAACGAAGAAGGCAGTGGAAGAGGAGGAGGAGAAGCTGATTGAAGCGTAGATAATCATGTGGAGGATGAACTGAACGTTGTTATCTGCGGGGATCGATAGCGGGCTGAAACGTGGGTGTATAGTTTACTCCAACGGATGAAATGGAGTTGCCAAAGAGCGTAAGACTCGCGATCCTCGTTTTATTATTGTCAAGTCAGCCGGACAGCGTGGCAGCCTGCCACTTGAGCTTTACCCGCTTTGACCTCCTTCCGTCACTCACTCGCACCACCAGGTATCTGCCAGGCAACCAGGGACTCCTCCATTGGCCTGCCGCCCCATCTCATTCCTGTCACGGTGCACGCCAGGTCTGTTTCCGTCGTGTCTTGATCCCATGCGTTCGCCCTGAGTCTCACCACGGCACTTATATATCCCCCCCAGCCGCACCCCTCACCTTTCTTCTTTTTATCTCGAGCTCAACAACACCCACAAAGCTCCCTCCCCCTCCCCTCTATGAGCGACCTGGGCCAGACAATCCAAGAATTAAACTGCAGAAAACGAAAGGCGGATGCAGACGAAGATGCCCAGCACCCGATCTCACAATCATCCCCGTCTCCCACCGATCCTATCCTAGTCGACCGCCCATCCTCCCCTCACCGTTCTTCCCATGCACCAAGACAGCCCCCAACCAGCCCTTGGCTCTCCACCGACACCGCCCATGCAGTCTGGCCCTCGGAACATTCCCCGACAGACTCCCCTCCCGTATCCCCGCTCAACACCGATCCCGACCACGCACGTTTCCACAAGCGTCCACGGATCGACACTAATCACCTTGCCAAGTCCCACCCCCGTCCGTCTGACAGACTTTCCTCCTCTCGAGCGTCGTTGCCCCCTCACACACCCACTCGCCGTTCCCATAGGAGAGCTGAACACCGCGAACCCCTCTCTCCGTCACCACCCTCTTCCCAACCGCCCGTTCTCAGGATCGAGCCCCATCTCCCGTCCGCAGCCAACCTCCATCCCGCCTTGCAACCTCCCTTTCCGCACATAGATCTTGCCTCCCCACATATACCATCCCTACATCCGTTGATCAATCGACAGACGCTCAAGGAGTTGGATTTGAGTGCCATCCTGCGCAATCCACAGCTTCGTACGTCTTTGCCCTCTCACACCTATAGCTACCTCACTCGTTCGTTTCCAACAGGTCATGACCTCCTCTTCGACGCCGGCCTGCAGTTCAGACCTACCTCGGGTCGCAAAAAGCGCGAGCTCTCGGATAGGTACTGGCGTGCCGTCGCACAGGAACTCGAAAATGGGTGTACATGCATCTCCTTTGACATGCAATGGAACCCGTCGGACTGTGCCTGTGTCTGTCGTCGCATCCCTCTCCCATCTCAGAATCCTGTCCTGACGTACTCGACCTCCCGCCGTGTTCTCACTCTCCGAATGCCCTCGCGCATCCGCCTACTGCTGACAGAATTCCTCGAAGTCCTCCTCTTCGTCATTCAACCTCTGACGAGTATCTCGGACACATACGCTAATCCCTCCACCTTCCAAGCACAGATCGAGAGACACGCTGCGCAAGCTGCGCATCTTCGATCCGTTTTTGACCCGGAACTCATTCACCAGGAACTTCAACACAATCTTTTCGATCCCTCTGG
Source organism: Boletus subgraveolens (assembly GCA_038092555.1). Taxonomy (NCBI): domain Eukaryota; kingdom Fungi; phylum Basidiomycota; class Agaricomycetes; order Boletales; family Boletaceae; genus Boletus; species Boletus subgraveolens. Next base: position 5,248 of record JBBPQP010000408.1, on the reverse strand, counting down.
GCTCTTTATCGTCATCGGTCAAACCCTGAAGAGCCACTGTGCACCAATGCGCGATCGTGCCGTGGATGCTATGGTCGAGGTCGCAAAGTCCTGCGCGCCCGGAGGTGGAGGCAGTAAAGCGGACGCCGTCAAGGCAGTGCGAATGTGTCTCGACATTCTAGAGCTCATGAAACTCGTCTGTTCGTCCGATAGCTTCTTCATTTTGCATGCTAACGTACGGTCCAGGACATCGCCAACCATCAATTACAAACCCTTCGCCCATTTCTCATCGACAGTTCGGGTCAGTATGAGCTCAAGGCTTTCAAAAGCCGCAAAGGATTGAGTTCGTCCCTTGATGTCACACGGGAATGGATCAAGTCATCCCACCGCCAGCTGCTTGCATCACCTATTTTTGTTCACCCCTCCTTCCCTTCTGGGTCGCTCCATTATGGTAGCCTTTCGCACACCCAGAAGACATACGTCAGCGTGCTCAAAGGCCTGACCGACCTCGTTTTCAGCCCACCTGTCCCAGGACCATCAACTCCGCACGGCTCGTCACCTACCGCCATCCAAGCCATGTACCCCTTGCCCCTGTACCCTGAAACCACTTATCTCGACAGCGCACGCTTGTTGGTTTTAGCAGCCGATGCGGACGAGACGGCTGCCATGTACATGTTTTTGTTGCTGTACCGCCAGCTCGTGTTCTCGGATACCGGCGACCTACCTGGCGTTTCCCGAGATCAATCACGCGTGAGCGATGCTGAGCTCCTCAAACTCAAAAAGGAGATAAGAGATATCTCACCATCCCATCTCGGGCAATGCTTCAAATATGGGAACATGGAACAATCTTCTATTTCCGATTCCGACCGCGAGAAATGGAGCAAGACCAAGCAGGATATCGTGCTTCAGGTTGCGCTCCGAGCCAAGCAGGCGCAAATCGGCTCTTCTAGTCGCCCACATTCGTCAGCGGACGGTCATTTACCACATTACCACGCCCCCGATGAACGTGTGCTAAAGCTTGCCGAACGATGGGCTGAAACACATGTACGGCCAAACTCAACACTCAGCATCATGCTAAAGAACAGAATTCGTGACGCAGTATTCAACCAAGTCATTGCCATCGCCTATCCACCTAGAGACTCGTTCCCTCCTCACATCAAGACTGCTGAAAACGGGGCTTCCGCTCCTTCGGGCTTGGCTTCAGGCATGGAGCCTCTTGCTGACGAGATACGCTCACTCGCAGAGCGACTTTCCCGCTTGGCGCATATACATCTCGGCGTTTACTTGCCACTGTATGAACAAGAGGACATTTTATCCACCATTACGATTGCATCCGCTTAGTTCCCTGCGTTATTTTTTTAGACATTTCCCTCTCACTCACTCTCACTAGTATACCCATCATTGTTTCCATCTTGTCTGGGCGTTTCACTCACGGGTGCATTTTGGTCGAGAACTTGAAGTAGCAGTAACCAACAGAACCAATTACCATAGCCAATTGATAATACCACCAAATGCTGCGATGCTAGCCAGGTATCGTTGAAAAGTATACAAGTCCCCCTTGAAACTACACAACCTTGCGTCGCTTCACTCCTTTTCCGGAGTCGACCGACCCTACTGGACGTCTTCTCTTGCCATTTGACCATTCGATTCCTTCGCTGCGGGGGAACGGGCGCATTTTTTTCTCCTTTTGGCCCATCTTTTTTTGCTTCTTCTCCAACGCTTTCTTCACCGCCTGCTTTCCGCCAACAGATGCGACGGCATCAAGACGGGCTTTCGCCAAGAGCGTTTTCTGTTCAGCTATGAACGTCGAACACAGATAACGAGCATGTGAATGCCAAGAATGTTTGAGGCTGCATGCTGGGCTTACACCGTTTCATCCACCAGTTCGCTTTCCCCTGTTTTCTCTTTTCCTCCTCCGTCTTCTTGGCGGATTGGAGCGCTTTGAGTTCTACGCGTTCCCGGCTATCCAAGTTGACCGCACTCTCCGCCCGTTTCATCGCATGTTCGAGTCGTTTCACTTCTTCTTCACGCTCGGCTCTCAGATGCGAGGGTGAATTCGCGAGAAGCTTGCGTGCGCGTTTCAAATGTTCACGCAGGGTCGCAAGTTCGTCGTCGCGTAAACCTGACAAGAAGTCGTATTGCTGTTTGAACTTGGGAGGGTCATAACGACCCGCCGCATGCATGAAACGAGGGTCCCTTGGTTTCTAAACAACCCGATGAACGTCGAAGAAGAAGAAAAAAAAAGTCTGCTGCATCTGAAACACGTACTGGCACCTTGTCGTCAACGATTACCCTCCGACGGCTCACTGGGCGCTTAGAGGTTACTTCGGCCGGCCTGTAGGATGGATACAGGTGACAGACGTGACAGGAATAAACGAGTGCCTACGCGTGCTTATTCGTTCGTTTGGTTAGGTCATTCTTTGGTTTAGACGGTTGTTTCGGCTTTTCCTTGGCTTTTTCATTGGCTGGACGAAGGGACGAATCGCCAGCCTCCGACGCGCTGAAATCGCCTTCGGACTGCTCTTGGGAATCCGACTCGGTGTCACTGAGTGCTTGCGCCTGCGCAAGAGAACGCTGAGCAGTCCGAAGCGTACCGAGAGGTAGCGTAGAGAGGTCTACGGTGACATTAGTTTACCTAGACAACGAAACGTAGCTGGATCCGCTGACCATTTTCGAGAGATCGCTTGAGCAAAAGGTGTGTGACTCAGCGGGAAGGGTAAACAGGCCGTATCACATACGAGGTGCTCACCAGTCTCTGTGAAGGCCCTACTTCAGTTGCACTGTGATCGTCGTCGTCGTCGTCGATCCCCTCGGAGTCTAGACTGGGAGAGGCATCATCCACGTGCTCCCCCAGGTCGAATTCTTCGTCATCGATCCATTGAGCAACCCGTGTGGCATCGATGTCCTCTTCATCTCTATCCGAATCTCCGTGGGTGTCATCGTCTTCGCTCTCGTCATCGTGAGCTTTCTGAAGACGCGTGATGGCGGAATGCGTGGGTTCGTTGGCAGCACTTTCCGATGCCGACTCCAAGAAGTCGATGGCTTTCGGTCGAGTTTGTTTTACAACCTGGACTTTTGATTGCAGATCGTTTTTGTGCCGGGGCGTCGTCGATTGGCTTGGTCTGTGGGCGGGGCGTGCTCGACGAACCATACCGGACTTGGCACCAACTTGGTCCCGTGGCGTACTTTGCTAAGCCACAATTTATGTATTCCCGAAAACTTAAATAATTTTGTCAGAAAATTCTACCCGGTCATGGTTGAATGATTTCTAATTTCTAATGGTCCTAAAGAATGACTTTTGAAAGAACAACACTGGTAGTATCAAAAATGGGTATCTGGGTATGCTGCCACCAGTACGCAGCCCCTAGTTACGCGCAAGATTATTGCGTTGGTTGAGTATGATGATGAGGTAGCTAGGTTTTGCCGATAATGAAGTTGTCGCTTTGGCCGACTGTCGCAGACTCGCTAATCACTGGAAAGAGCAACTCAGCTACGATGGCGTTGCTCATGCGGATTGACTTACAGACGATCTCATACTGATTCACGGGAACGTCGGGGGCTGTGACTTTGACTTTCCCAGCTGTAAGATTGAAATTGGTAGCCAAGTGATACTCTGGAAGCCTAGTCAGTGCTGATGTTGGGTGAACTGGGTCAGAGACGTACTCGCATCGGGGTTACCATGCGCGTCGGCGAGATATATATCGCCTTTATAGTTGTCTCTTCCGGTGGAGGGATGCTGGACATCCCTGTAAAGAACATGATGCTATGAGCGAGTACAGCGTTTTAGAATGCGTCGACATACCACCTGACAGTTTCTTGGTTTCCCCCGTGCCAAACGGTGTCAGAGTCGGGCTGAGTGATGTGTATGGACCATCCATCAGGCAGTTTAGACTCGGAAAGGGGTAGGGAGGCTGCGAGTGCAAGAAAGGCAATGAAACGAGTGGATATCATGATAGATGTTGTAGGGTACTGATCGAATTGGATGGGCGTTGAATGCCAACGGGGACACCAGACGTGCGTATTTGTACCGTGAATTCTGGCTCAGATAATGGGGACCGGCGTTGTCATGGATAGATTAAGTTTCCGTTCTTGAAGTCTTGAAACAGACTGCCAGCGTTATGTATTGCGTTCAACAGGATGAAGCGAGCAATTCCGGGTCGCAAGGGCATGCAGTTCCCATCGTGAGGGTCGCTTTGTCACAGGGAGAGCCGGGCAATCGGAGGAGGTGACTAGCACGTACTTGAATGACATCTCTAATTGCGAGGTTGGTGGTGGTGCCAGGTGGTGGTTATAGGCAGTCCAACCATACCCATTAAGGATGTAATTAATGGGTCCTTTCGGTACAGTCGATATCACTATATCTCCGTTGTCAAACCATCCTGACTCTCCCATTCACACAGAATTATTTACGTACCCAGAACCGCGACGACTCTGCTTCTTGGACGTCCTGGTCCCTCGTGTCTCTCTACACTACCAGCCACCTCCCGTCACCGTGACAAGGAAAACCGCATTTCTGGGTCTCTTGTCGCCCGGGCGCAGCAAAATCAGTGAGTCTAGACTGACAGAGGCATGTACTCTCACAGATCGAGTTCTCTATCGGTCCACTGCACAACCCGTGGGTATCTGTGTCCTCCTCATCTCTATCGGAGCCTCCGTGGCTACCCTCGTAGTCGCTCTCGTCATCACGAACTTTCTGAGGACGCGTCACGGTGGAATGCACGGATTCACTGGCAGCACTTTCCGATGCCGACTCCAATAAGTCGATCTTTCAGTCGAGCTTGTTTGGCGACCTGGACTTTTGATTCTGACCGCTTTCGTGTTTGGGAGCCGTTGACTGGGTTGGTCTGTGGGCGGGACGTGCTCGATGGACCATATTAGATTTGGCACCAACTTGGTCTAACCGAAACCCACGGCCTACTTTGCCAAGCCATAATTTATTCATTCCAGAGGGCCTAATTTTATCTGAAAAGTCATGGCCGAATGTATTCTGTAGTCCTTAAAAAAGATCTTTGAAAGAACAACACTGGTGGTATCAAAAATGGGTATCTGTGTGTCAGGCATATTGTCACCAGTATGCAGCCCGGGTGTGCTCAAGATCGTTGTGTTGGTTGAATATGAATGAGGTATGTAACTAGGTTCCATTGACCTCACACGTGGTTGATGGTGAAGACGGGGCTGTCATTGCCAGAGTCGCCCATCACTGGAAAGAGCAAGTCAGCCACGATTATCAGTATTGCTCATGCAGATTGACTTACAGACGATTTGGTAC
>JBBPQP010000407.1:0-26975 GCA_038092555.1 Boletus subgraveolens | reverse complement strand
TGCTTTAGATGGAAGTATCCAAAGAGACTAGACTGGGGATTCCAGCCATAGTCCTCTGGGTTTATATATTCATACTAAGTGTGTACATGTTGTGTCTAGATCTACGATCTAGGGCATAGAGTAAACGGTAATTAAATATGTGAGGCATAGGCATGCGGAATGGAAGGAGTGGTGATTAAATACACATGTTGATGGTGGGAGTGAAATGGAAGCATGATGGAGATGAATGTGTGAAATAATATAACCATATTGAGATTGGATCTCAGATCTAATCGGGGAAAGAGAAAAGACACAAAGTGCATCCTTGGCATGAGTCCATCTAGTGGCTCTAGAGAAGGTGAAAGTGATTTGGTTGAGCACACGTGACTATCACATGATCCGATAAGATAAAGAAAAAGAATATCCGATTATGACCATAACAGCAGCGATGCCCACTCAAATCATGGTGCAATAACTGGCTGGGGTAATGTCCACTCAAACCACAACAAGCCTGGAGCTTCTGGGCTCTGTTCAAGCAGCTTGCTATCTTATCTTTTTGCCTATGTAGTGCTCATGTCCCCATAAGTTCACTTTCAAGCAATGTTTTACCCTTTGTTACTATACTCAGCCAATTTATCTTCACATTGGCAAGCTTTATGGCAGCTGCTTTATGTCTTTTATGTCACCACCTATGATAGGTCTCATTATGATCCAGACTCAGTGCTCACAAAGGCTTTCAACTCACAGCCTGAAGTGTGCTGACTCTACTACATATGTATTTAACATGGATGGTTTGACAGATATTGATCACCAACCACCCTCTCAACCACTCATTTTTTCACTATGCAATGTCTTGTTACTACCCAATTTACAGAGAATACCCATGCCACTAAGGACCAACTTTGTAAGTGCATTGAATGTTCTGACCCAACTTGGACAATCAAGAAAAACAACCCTATTTACTACATTGTTAGTAATTCCTCAGATCATGGCAAGTTCATCTGTGGTAAATGCTACTTACACTACTTGAGAAAGCTCTCCACAAGGGTTATGGATGCTAAGGTGGAAACATCACTTGCTTCATGCTCTGTGAGCAGTCAGTTTTAATCCTATGCATGCTATCCAAGTCCCATCTAACCTATTGTTAGCAAATTGTCATTCAAGTGCCAATGCACTTGCACAACAAATTTGTCAGCCCATTAGTGCAGCTCAATCCCAATGTAAGTCCTAGTACCACATTCTTGAGTGTGGATCAGCTAATGCTGCAACAGCTTCTTTCAATCCTTCTCTGGTTGTTGGAATGTTCCTACAAGCTTCAGACCAGAGTGCAGTTATGCTGCCCACCTCTATTCCCACTTCTTGTCATGTGATGTTGCACTCACATGGAGCCAATATCCACATTCCAGCTGCATGGAGAAACCCTGCTCACCAAGCACCATCCAGTATACTTTTGGTCAGTGTTTCAGGTTACAGTCCCCAGCACCTACAATACAAGGCCCAGCATCAGCACACTAGTTTGGTCTTGCCTGTGAACCAGCACCTGCATCAGACCCCCAGGAAATCTACTTGCTGCAGATATCTGCTGTGTATGAATTGATGGAGAGCAAGAAGAGTATACAACGCAATGTAATTGGGGTAAGTGTGTCAGATGCTTCATTGTGCTTATTGACCAATTACTATAGAACATTTGTGAGGGTGTCAAAAATGTTCCTGTATCTACCACTGCACAGGAACTTGCTGCCATTTTGCTTTTAACTTTGGTGCCACTAATCAAAGCCTGCTGTCCAGAGTTTGCATGGTGAGAAACCATGTTTGTCATTTAGGACAAGAGTTGGGTCAATTTGTCTACATATACTAGTAAAAGACCTTACTTCTATGAGAACTGTCTTCATGACACTATTTGCAAGAATATCAAGATACAGATCTTCAAGGCAGGAAAATCATTCCAGCTCTTTATTATTGTGCCTGAGCATCAGTGGAAGCAACTGGAGGGATTCAAGAATGGCACTCTAGCATGTAGCTCAGGTCCAGCTCCAAAGAGCCCTTCATTAATCCAGCAAAAGATTTCCCATCATGTCATGCTAAATACCACAATGTTCACTGATCACTCTTTCTTTCCTGAGGAAATACCCAATTCCAACTCTATGTTGTCCAAATCACTAAGCTGCCCACACAACAATGATGGTTCTGTGAGTCTACCTTCATGTTATTATCAAATGTCATGTCACTGGCTAAGTACAATTCTAGACTACTACTACCTCATCTTTTAAGTGTCACCACCACAGTTGTGAAAGCAGTACAGCAAGCCTTTCAACTGCATCTCCTCTGATGAAGAAGATCACCCCAATCTTCACATCACCTAACCATGATCAGTTGAAACAAGTTTTGCAGTCTGGGGGCACAACTGACCTGGATATCAAGAATGGTGAGTGATTGTGCATTTTAAGAAATTCCATTTTCATACACTTTTAGTGTTATGGTACAGAATCAAGCCAGTTGACCTCTATCCAATTTCTCCACATATGCTGGATGAAGTTATTAGCAAATTACTCTTTGAAGATAATTCAGAGAGTAATGCAGGTACCCAGCCCTTGGACAGACAAAGTGCTCATCATGATAAGGCAGCATTCAACATCAAGACAGCTGACATGTTCAATGGCCACATCCAAATCAACACCTTCCAAGCAGTCATCCTTGGTGTTGGAGCATTCAAAACAGCGCAAGCTATGCAGCTCATGCTCTCTTCCCTCAGACCATCTGGGCTCAGCAGTGTTGCAAACCAACCCATTGCAGCCAAGCATCCATACCTAAACATCAGTGGTCAATTACCTGTTCTGTCATACAAGTTCATGTAACTCAGTGTGGGCAATGACACTAAACACCTCTACTGTGAAGCCAACATTCTTTATTGGGTCATCCCCCTATTAATAATGGTCTATGACTACATCAACCAGTTCCTTGCCAAGGCAACGATATTCCCACCCTTCAAGATCCCTTAGTTGCATTTCATGAAGGCTGGCCTGTTGTTGATATACATTGACCATGCAAATGGCCCCCAATCTGCAAGCACATCATCCAAGGTGAGCATTGTTGGGTCCATCTAGCTTGTGGAAAAAGTCATCAATGGCCAGTTCTTCAAGTATATACATAATGGCAGTGCAACTCCTTGCCATTTTACTAACTCCACCACAAGGGATATCACACAATTCTTGTCATTTACACAACATGTGCAATACATGAAAATAGGAGGTCAGGTGTACATATCTGACTACCAAGGTGCATTGGAACTATTTTCTATCATTCTGAACTGTTGGAGTAGCAAGCACAAGTGCAGCTTTCTTGTGCTGCAATATATCATACCCACCAGTTTATCTACATCCTCCTTCCTTCCTATTTCAGCATAGCTACTTTGACCACTACAATAGTTACTTTACAATTAGATGTTTTGCCTTTATATCTTTGTCCTACAAGTGGCATGTCTACCCAATGTTGCCACACAACTTTGTTTCACCCAACTTCTGAGCATGCTCTTGTTTTCTCACCAGGTATATTATATAGACCTCAGTAGTTCATCATCTCAGTCCATTGTCTCCCACATAACAACTGAGTACACTGTCCCTTGATAGACATTGTGCTACTCATTTTATAGGTGCTTTTAGGTTATTGAGCCCTGTATTTTCCCCTGTGTACTGTGCTGCTGCCAAAATGTCCACTGCTATCCCCATCACTACTGACACAGTCCCCAGCAACATGCCCAAGCTTGACCTCAAGGATACAAACTGGGCAATCTTTTCTTTCCATTTCCAGGTTGCTATTGAGGCCAAGGAATTATGGGGCCATTTTGATGGCACCAACACACAGCCTTCCTTTCCTGTGCTGCTGGCCCCTGATCAGACCATTGCTGAAAACAAGTGGCATGAGGATGAGAGTATGTCCAAGCATCTGCTTATCCAGTGAATCCCAGACTCCACCACCTTGTGCACGAGAAGCCTCCCCTTCATGTGCAAGATGTGGAAAGAAATTACATGGGAGTATACTAAGAAGGGTATGTACATGCAGACAGACCTGTGTGCCCAGTTCCTCAACTTGAAGCTCCCAAAGGGAATGGAAGTACACCACTTCCAAGACGGCTTGTGAATGAAATGAGAGGAGTTAGTCACTGTTGGAATCACAATCGATGAATCAGTTACTGCTCCACAATCATAAAATTCCTTCCCATCTCACTTGCCAATTCTGGCTCAAATTAGCTGGCTGCTGCTTGCTTGTTCAGTGCTACCAAGACCATCAAACCCAACATGCTGATCTCCATCATCTCCAAGGAGGCTGACTGATATAAGTCAAAGCATACTATTCACCACAATGGTAGGGAGTGCAACAAAGCTATGGCCACCACCCCATTAGCTGGCCTAAGCAGGCACCAAGGATGAGGCAGAAATGGGCACTCCCATTCACAGCAGAACAACTTGAGACATGGCCCATGCAAATGCTGGATATGCAGATTGGATAAGCATTTGTCTCCCTTCCATAATAAGGACTGGGCAGATGGTGGCAATGTGAAACCAATGAAGGGTGAGCATGCTGCACAAGCAGCTGTTGCTGAATCTGATGAAGAGGATGGTGTGTTTGGGGTATCTGACTCCTTGAGCAATAATGAATCCATTCTGGACCTTGAGTCTATAGAATCCTCTGATGATGAATGAGATGTTGAAATAGGCAATGACAATTGGTTCTTGGTTGCTGGAGATGATAGTTCATGGGACTTGGGTTTTGATGATGATGAATTGCAAGTGAATGAAATTGACGATGAGGTGTTGCTCTACCATGCTGATTCCATCGCTCCTGCCAGCCCAGACCTAGAAAATGATGTCATGAAGATCTTTGATGACCCTGTTACCTTGCACTGAGTTGAACTCTTTAATTCAGGTATGACCTACCATATCTCCCCATACTGTGAATGCTTTGAGAACTTTATCATGATCTTCCCCAAATCCTTCACTGCTGTGAACTGTTAGAAATTTAGCATGACTGGAATAGGCAGTATGGTTATTGAAGTACCAAATGGCTTTGATGTTACAAGTGTGGAGGAACCCCTATCCTTTTCTCCTTCTCCTCCTCTACTTGACCATTATCCTTTACCAACTCTCACCTTTGACCATCCTGGACTCCCCCTCTTTGAGGAGATCTTTGCCTCACTCTGTGACTACCTCCAGCAGCACCTGGGCAGACTTACTAGACAAATCCCTCTTTGAGAGATAGGGATAATACTGTGCCTCACTGCCCCCGACTGTCTCCTTCCACCATCGCCTCCAGACATCTTCTTTCATCACCTTTGGGCATCACCTTCAGACCACTCCTTTTACTGCCTTCAGACACCTTTTTTCATCACTTTCAGGCATCTCCTTTATTTATGACTCTTACTTATGAGTTCTGACTCACTCATGACAGACACTACTTCTCCTACATAGCTTTCTCCTTATGGGCTATGCATTTTCCCTTTTCATCCTCATTTACTTATATGTGACATGCAATGCGACACATCTCTTTCTTACTTAGGATTTAGGACTCCACTTCCTGTCCTAAAGTCCCTAGTATATATATTGGAGCACCACCTGTACCATACTTTCTCCTTAACCTTGATATACACCATTCTGTGTACTGTCAAACCATTCCTCAAGACTGCCCCCTCTCATGCCTCAGCTCTACTTCACCCTCTCCTCATTACCACATTTGGCCAGCCCAAGTCTACCTAGCTTCAGCTAGTCATTCCACTCAAACTCTACCAAGAGTCAACCCGAGTGTGGGAGCACTTGACATGTCACAGATGTGTACCATTGTTACACTGGTCATAACATTTGACATGCTCTAAAAAGAACGCACTGGAGTTCACAGTACTATAACAAAGTTGTACTTGGAGATTTTTGAGATATAACAGGGCATTGTAATGGCATAAAGGGGATATCATTATGTAGATTCCATCCAGGTCTTGTCAATGAAAATAATGTTAGCTCCTAAATCTAGCAAGGCTTCCATGAAGATGAAATTCTTGTGCTTTGATGACTCAGGTGCTACTTGAATCTTTATTGCAACTTTGTGATCTAGTTTGACACTTCTGACAAAGATGTCATCTGGGAATTCTGAGCTGTGGGAAGAAAAAGGGGTTGAAGAAGATAAAATGGGATTTGTTACAGATTTACTCCTGTCACCATCTGGCAGGTGCCCATGTGAAGAAGAAGGTACAAAGGTATCATAATAGTCCATTTCTATTGTATCATCAACAGCTAAGGTAGAAAAAGAATTTTTAAAGTTCAGCTCCACAGCAATGTGCTCAGATGCATGCTTTGGAGAACCTAATTTTTTGACTGTCCAGCAAAGTTCTCATAGTTCTTGAACCATGCCCTTGCTTTGTCAAGGATCATGTTCACAATTGATTTTGTCCAATCTTGGCTTTTGCCTTTGTACTCTTTAATTTGTGGTGACTCTGCCAACCATATTGTTGCTGCTTGCAGCCCCTTGGTTTTCATGGCATATGCTGTGCATTTGCCAAATGAATTGCTCTTCTTCAAGCAGTTTTTGGAGTGTTCTCCACTGAAGAATTTGCATTCTGGGCATTGGACCTTTGGTGCATGGCACTTGCTTGCAAAGTGACTGGGCTTTTTACAGTTATGGCAGACATGTTCTATGGTGCCCTGAGCCTTGTCCTTTCCTTTTCCTTGTTTGCCACTTTGGATGGCATTAACATCCATTGCATTCAGGTTGTGGGCTTGTCTCATTGTGGTTCTCTTTGTGACAAATCTGAGCATTGCCTTGGATGCTCCTAGCTCCTTGAGCTTCATCTTGAATTTGGAGAGACTATCATATTGTCCCTCTTGCATCAAAATCATCTCTATGATTTCTCTGTCAGCATTCTGCTCCAACAGTTCAATGAGGCGGTCATTGTTGTAGTCAGCAAGCACCTCATGTGTCTCAAACTTGGTCAAGAACACATCCATTGTGTTTGTGTCTTGCTTAAGGGTGGTTAAAGCTTTTCAGTTCCAGTCCTTTTCAGTCATGGACTGGAAGTGACTTTCCACTATTGTTTTGAATTGATCCCATGTAGAATAGTTAGTCCCCATGGTCATTATCTTGTTTAGTTGTGCTCTTGCAAATGCTCCTGCATCTTTGCTGGTCATCCTTGACAACACAGCACAAATGGCATTTTGGCTGAAGAGAGTCTATCTATTTATGTCTTGCCAGACCTTCACCTTCATCCACCATTCCTCGAATTTTCTTCCTTTGGAACAATCATAGTTCCCAGGGTCTTGGAATATTTTTGAGAGTTTTCCTGTGAACTTTCCTGAACCACTTGTACCTATTGGTGGGATTTGTTTGATAATGCTGTGATCTAAGCATTTGCTTGATCCAGCATGTCTTGTAAAATCTTGTTCAGAACTGATAATGTCTGAACCCTGTTCTCTTGGTGCTCAAGGTAGAGCCTTAATTCTCCTGCCAATGCTGGCCAATTGTCCTTGCCTTGCAAAGCTTTCAACAATGCAGCAGCCAGTCCTCTTGGAAGAGAAGTCATGATATTTGATAGAAGGGGAAATTAAACTAGTATTCTTTTAAAGGTATCTGAATGGTTTCTGCAGTAGTGTTATGATATGTAATATTTTCAAACTTTTCATTCACCAACACTTGTACAACACTTTACTTCATATTATTTGACACATTGCACGTGACCAAGGGAAAGGTCACCTGATTACAATGATGTCATAGCACGTGTCCTTAATTTCCGCTCTTCTCTCATGATGCTACACTTCTTTTTCCCATCATCAACTTCTTCTTCTCACACCCGTGTACTTTCATTTGACCATACTTAATCATTACTATTTACAGCACTTGGTCTGTGCTCACTTCTCAACAGTATATATACCTGTACATTATATCATAACACCTCAGTCTAATCCACTTGTCATTCCTGTCCTCCTGGCGTCTACAGTTCAGGTTGGAAGTTCTGATTAAGGACCAAGACTACTCTACTTTTTCCATCTGTCCCTCGCCAGCTTAAGGTGTTTGCTGTGTCTGTCCGGTGTTACAACCCGTAACAATGGTACATGTTCGTGTATTGTCAACTTGGCCTCTCCTGGAGGGAGTTAAATCGAGACCTTGTTCCTACACTTGGGCACCTCCATAAGGAGTTAAGTGTGAACGGCCTAGCTGTTGCTAGCAGTACCTGGACTGGCCAGGAGTTGGAAGAGTAGAGGATGAGATAGCGGTGAGGCGAGGCACGAGGGAGGGGATCTCAAGAAACAGAAGTCCACACGAAATAGTGTAGATTAAGGTTAGAGAAAGAAGGAGGTACAGGTGGCGCTCTAATATATATAGTGAGGACTCTAGGGCAGGTATCGGAGTCCGAGGCCTATATATGGAAGGAGACGCGTCACGTCGCGAGGCACGTGAGGTAAACGGTCAGGATATAAGTGGGGATACGAATAGCCACGAGAGAGGCTATGAGGAGGCAGTGTCTGAGCGAGTCATAAGTTATAGGTAATGAATCAGAGAGAAAAGGAAACTGCCAAAGGCAGTGAGGAAAGGCAGGGTCCGAAGGCAGGGAAGAGGCGGTGTATCTGGAGATGTCTGTCCGATGGTCTAAGCCTCGAATAGAGACTTGTCCAGCAGGTCGGCCCACGTGGAGGAAGGGATGTTGTAGTCCCTTAGATCGGAGAAGAGGGAGGAGAAGAGAGAGGTGCCGGGATGGTCGAGGTGAGAGGGTGGGGTAACCGACGAGGAGATTGGAGTCGGTGGGCGAGGAGGAGGAGACGTAGAAGGAAATTGATAAGGGGTCTCCTCCATAATCGTAACATCCGGCTAGTGGTTGTTATTTGTAGCAACTCACAACAAGTAGGTAGTGGAGTCTTAGTTTCTTTGAAGAAAAGTATGGGTCCAATGATTGTGGCTTTCCACCTCATGCCCTTCTGATCTCTCTGTATTTTCTTGGCTTCTTTGCCAACTTGACCAGTGCTAATTCTGGTGTTTCCTCTCTCTCTCTCTCTCTTTGGTACTCTTTCTAGTACCAGGACTAGTCCTTCTGTGAACATTCAAGTGTAGAGTTTGCAGAGCTCTGGGGTTTGAGGTTTGGGGGGAGGAGTGCTGCCTATTGTATACTGGGGTTGGGAACAAATGCAGCAACCTGTGAAAGACAATCAGCACTAAGCCTACAATAAGCTTGTCCAAAGAAGAATGACTAGAATGTCCATGAACTTGCTAGGACATGTGATGAGGAGGAAGGTGTAGGGTGAAGCATGAAAGAAGAGTCTAGTCTAGTGAAATGGTCTAAAGTACTAATGCTTCAAACAACACCAACTAATGAAGAAGTCAAAGTGGAGGAACTGAAATGAGTCCTAAGGTCTCCTAAGTCCTGCTTTAGATGAGATATCCAAAGAGACTAGACTAGGGATTCCAGCCATAGCCCTCTGGATTTATATATGCATACTATGTGTGTACATATTGTCTATGGATCTACTGATGTAGGGCATAGGGGAGACAGAGATTAATAACATGTGTTAGGCTGTGCATAAAATGGAAGGAGTGGTAATTAATAGCATGAGGCACATACATATGCAGTGTGGTAGAATGGAAGAGAAGCATGACAGAGATGAATGTGGGAATCATATAACCATACCAGGAAGAGATCTCAGATCTGATTGGGAAAAGAGAAATGAAATGAAGTAAAGTGTACTAATGTCCTCACTAAATGCTGGGATGTCTATCCCAAAAGGAGAAATAAGGACTATGCTCACATCAATCCACACAATTTTCATCCAGTATTCACTCAGGAACAGCTTACTTCATCCCTCTGAGCTAGCACCCTCTTTGATGTGGAAAAGCTCCACAATGATATCCTCTCCATTCTCCCCTCTGATCCATTGGCCAAACTCCATATGTTCTCTTCAAATCCCTCCAAGTCTTGTTGGTCTGTCAATGATGATGGATTCCTATATATCAATGAATGCATCTATGTATGTACTGGATGCTAATTGTTATGAGTATTGAGAAACCCCTTACATTTTCTCCTTTTCCTCCTCCACTCAACCATTTTTCTATGCTGCCTCTATCATTGGACTATCCTGGTCTATTCCTCTTCAGCGAGATCTTCACTTTCCTCTGCAACTACAACATCCCTGGCAGTACTTGGGCTGAGCTATTAGACAAATCCCTCTTTGAGGGATAGGAATGAGGCTGTGCCTCATTGCCCCCAGCTATCTTCCCCACTGCCTCCAGACCATTCCTTTTTCTGCCTTTGGATCTCCTCTTTCTATCTATGACTCATCATGACAGACACTGCCTCCTACATAGCTCTCTATTTACAAGCTATGAGTTCCCCTTCCCATTTCATCATTTACTTATCATGTGCTATGCAACACAACACATCTCTTTCCTCTTTGGACTTTAGGATTTCGCCTCCTGCCCTAAAGTCCTTAGTATATATATTAGAGCACTGCCTGTATCATATCCTTTCTCTAACCTTAATATACACTTATCTGTATACTATCAACCAGTTCCCTGAGACTGCCCCTCTTTCTTGCCTTTGTTCTACTTCATCCTCTTCTCATTACCCACTCTTGGCCAGTCCAAGTACTACCAAGCTCAGGTTTCTATGGAAAGCCTAATGGCCACACTATTTTGGGTTACCAAAAAAGATTATAGACACTGGTAAGATCTCAATTACTCTTAGGGCAATTTTTCAATATACCTCATGCCTCAAACTTGCCACAAACAGATTTCCTGATTTTGTGATGGTGACATTGTACTTCATAAGCTAAAGCAAAATGGGAGTGGAGATAGTAATTGACCATCTCATAAATTTGCATTAACTTCCTCCTTGGATAAATTCCCCTCATCTAACATGAACTGCTCAACCCAAATAGACAGTCCAGCATCAATACCATCATCTTCCTTACTATCCAGCTCCTTGTCTAAAGAATAATCAACCTCTGAGTCCTGTAGCTGATAATCTTCTTAAGGAGTTGAATGAGCATATTACTTACATAGACCCAAGCCATTTGCCACACCACCCCAGTATCCCTCCCTCTCACAGAGGTCTTGTAGACCTTCAAGGAGAGGTGCATCATTATTGTCCTTACCTGCTATACTGTGTTCATTATCGAGCCACTGGAGAACATCTGATATGCCTTGACACTATTGCAAAAGGTTCAAAAGTTGAGAATACATGGTCCAGATGGAATCATGCTGAATGGAAGGGCATTCCAGATTGTTATAGCAGACTTCAATAAATTTGCCGAGAGCTGCTGGCAACAAATCAAAGACTGGTTTTCAAGGGTTGATGTACAACTGGTAAACATGGCTGATTGTGTCCTGTGAGATAGTCATCTTGAAATCAAATGCACCATATGTAGTCCACTACATATTGATGAATAATCTCCAGGTTCCATGTGGCATGACCTAACAGTTCCCTTAATGCCACATTGAAAATACAAAGACATATTATGTGACCCTTACCTTGTTTTTGTTATGCTGCTTCTGAGTATTGTTAACACAAAACACATAATTGTCAAGTTCTTTCTGGAGCCAGGATATGAAGAGCCACTGGAAAAACATTCTGATATAGTGTATGTTAGTAATGTCCCATAGATTTAGCATTGTAGTACTTGCATTTGCAAAGTGTTGTGAGAATTGTACAAACCCTCATTTACTCTGTCATCCAGAAGTGCTTCAAAACTGGGCACAAATTGATGTCGGAATTGAGACCAGGCAATTTTGGGAACAATATTCTTTTTGCTGTATATCCAGGAGTGTTGGACAAATCCACTAAAGGAAGGGTCATGCATTTGGCAGAGCATAGTCTGGGCATTTGCTATACCAAAGTTCTTGGTGCCTTGGTCACTTTGTGTGATCATTGGAATACCTAAAAACATGTTAGTAAGACATGAGAGACATGTTGGATATGTACACCTGAGTCTCTCAACAGTCTCCAGGTAATAGGATAGAATGAGCTGTAGGCAACTGCACAGGTATACTCCCAGATATCTGTAATCATACCCATATCCCAATCCTGTGTGGGTTGATATCCACAATTGAGAATGTGGGTCTAAACATGGGTTATGATTTTTGGACCCACAGGTATACCCATGATGGGTACACCTGTGGATATGGTATTTGACCATCACACTATTATTGGCATCATTGTCACATGTAATGCTCAATATCTAGAGCAGTCAGGATATCATAAATTGCACATTCTTTTCACCCACCATTTCTGTAAAGCCAAAGTCTTTCAGGACTGCTTCAAATGCATTTGCTAATGCCATCCCCATGTGTGACTTTTTTTTCAGTTAGAACATGGTACATGCTCATGGTAGATTCTTTCCACACCTTTTCTAACTCGATGACCAATGGAAATGACTTTGGCTTCCCATTCTCCTTTAGGTGCACGCAAATTGTGATAATGTATGAATGGTGGTTCAAAGACATCCATGTGTCTATCCTAAAGTTGATCCTTCCATTATATTCCTAGTAAGTTTGAGCTGACATTGCAAAAAAAGACTCTATATGCACTAACCTGTAACATGCTAGCAATGCATTTGCATGTCTGTGTGAATACAAGTTTGACATCATGTGAAACCATGTCCAGCAAAGGTAAGTAGTATTCAGGCCTCCCTGTCTTCATGAGATACTGAACCTCTATCCTCAATGATTATTGAAAATGGCCACAGGCTCTCTACAAGCCATCTAACAATCTCTGCTCTTACACAGGTGTCAGACATGACAACCCACTTGGCAGCCAAGATCATACCTTGTTTCCACACATGTATGCTACTGGTAACTATAAGTTATCTTTCCTTTTCCCTTGTACTCAAAGGCAGTTATTACCAAGCCAGTTCACAGAATACTCCCAACTATTTTTGTGCATACTTCACTGGCATTCTTGGCATCATCTGCAGCTTCAAGTGCCTTAGCTCCCCAGCAGAGTTTGACATGCTTCCATATATTGCCAGTGGAATATGTGTCCTTGATATTCAAGTACTATCAAATCTTAACTTTGCATCTTTGTACCCCACAAGCAAACTCATACACATGACACCCATCAATCTCATGGATGGCCAGTGTGGGTTTGAAGAATACACACAAGTGACATCCATTCCCTTTGCAAGCGTGCTGTATCAAAGAATAAGAAATTTTCTGACTTGATATTACTAGAAACAAACCAAGTTCCTTTGCTGGTGTCTCAGCTTTGGTAGGTGGCTCTATCTCTATGACATCCAAGTCAGACCCTGGTTCAGAGTCATCAGATTCCCATTATGGATGCCTATCCAACCACCCACTGTATTGGGCATTCCTTGCCCATTTTGGCTCTCATGCAGAAGCATCACCATTGCTAGCATTTGGATGCTGTCACTTTTTATTCTGCTCTTCAGCAGCAATCCTTGCCTTTTCAGATGGCTTCAGAATTCTCTTCAATGACATGGGAAGATTATTGGCACATGCTGGTGGAAAGTGGGAGTGTGCTGTGGCACATTTTTTATTCCATTTTGTTGCATTGGATATATGTCTTTCAGCACTTCACAGCTATTAGGGACTGGTATGGAGTGTTACTTCACTATCTTTTATGGTGGTTTCTTTGTTTCTAAATAGGATATACTGTATGTCATACAGTTTTGCTATGCTAACCCATCTTGAGAGTATGGATAAGGGTATGGGTGTTCAGTAGTGGTACCCACACCCACACCTGCATAATACCCCTACCCACTACCCACATGGGTTACCCAAACCCATGCAGTTGCCTAGAAGCAGTGCCTGCTGACATAATATGCAACAATAACCAATGGTTCATTTTCAACCACTGTCTATATGGTAATATATTAGCAGACAAGTAGTTATTTATTCAGAATAGGGTAGAGATAATAATAATAATTAAGTGCTAAAAAACCATATGAAAATATTATTTTTAGTGGACATATATTGCTTGCTGTGGCAGACAACAAGTGGGCAAATGTTGGGTTGGTATTGGAGATGTCTGGAGATGTGCAGGAAGTTGCCTCACATCAGGTTCTATAATTAAGCAGAAGACAATCTTTGATTAGTTCTAACTTGGCAGAGATTATATAATCATGTGCTATCTTACCATCTGATCTATTTACTATAGAACTTGGTTTATTTACTAGACTTAAGTTAAACTGCTGAGTGCAGTAGCAATTGCTGAAGTGTTGCAGTGGTGCTTAAGACCCCAAATTACCATAAGCATGACATTATGTGTTTATTACTAATACTCAGGTGCAATGCTTCATTGGCTGGCTTTGTCCTAACAACAAAACAAGTATTGTGTTGATTGTTACCACTCAGACCTTTTATTGGCCAATACTGTAAGGTACCAGCAGGTTATGTCATGCAGGACACTAGACACTGCCAGACCTTGCCAGCACAATTTTCAGATTATGCAAGCAGTCTCTAAGCATACCAAAAGTAGCTACTACTCTGGGCTTATAGCCATTTTTGGATATCACTTGATATCTTAACTTTCTGATAAGTTTTTAACACAATCCTGCCTATTCCCCTGCTACATACATAGATACTTTAAGTTAATATAATAATATATATACCATTAAAATACATGCTTTGACTGCTTATATAAGTGTCTGAGATTCAGTATGGTTGTCTAGCCAATATATAATAATTTATTAATGAAGAAAAGAAAATATATTCGCATTTTTGATATCCTTGGCATATATGATAGGTAAATATATCAGCTACTATTCATATATAAGTAGAACATGTTATCTAGCACATATGTTAAAATGTCAGAAATGCAAATATACTTTTTTTTTTTTTTTTCATAAATTATTATATATTGGCTGGACAACTATACTGGATCTCAGACACTTATATAAGTGGTAAAAACATGTATTTTAATGTGTATATGCTATTATATTGATCTACAGTATCTATATAGCAGGAAAACAAGCAGGGTTATGTCAAACCAATCAGAAAGTTAAGATATCAAGTGATATCCAAAAATGGCTATGAGCCTGGAGTAGTAGCTGCTTTTGGTATGCTTAGAGACCACTTACATAATCTGAAAATTGCACTCTTGAAAGATATGGTACAGTCCAGCAGTGAAGTGTCCAGTGTCCTGCACGACATAATCTGCATGGACTTGTATTCCTTCTCACAATGTGGTGGGCAAACTTTAGACACAGTCTAAAGATTGGACAAAATGTGAAGCCTAAATTTGTAGTTTATAATGTGATGGTTGCCATGTAAATATTTGTAATACTCATGAAGGAAAACATGTCAGTGCAAAGGTGAAATATTGGCAAACAATTAGTCTACAGTCAATTTTAGACATACAAACTAGTGTCTGTACTATGGACAGTATTTGAAGAATAATTTTGTTTTATATGTGTTACCTGACATATAAACCAGAGTTATTCTTCAAATACTGTCCATATCCATAGTCTCTAGTTTGTATTTCTAAAACTGGCCATAGACTAACTGTTTGCCACAATGCCAGTGTTTCGCCTTTTCGCCGACGTCTTTTCCTTCATAAGTATTACCACTATCTACATGGCAACTATCACATTCTAGACTACAAACTTAGGTTTACATTTTGTCCAACCTTTAGACCGCATCTAAAGTTTGCCCACCGCATTGTGTCTCCAAATTCTAGCCGATAATAGTTCCGAGTGGTAACAAGCGACCCATAACTCCGACAAAACCCTCCCTGCAAGGGGGTAAAACCTCCGGAAGTAGTGCCTCAGATGAGCGGGAGACGCGGGACATGGTGTCCAGGAACGACCTCTACATCAATTCGATAGTCGAATATCACCGACGTCCCCCGATTCCAGATCGACTCTGACGGGATGACACGACACGGTATGATACGAATCATACGATATAGTTCGAGGATGGGGCAGACTGAAGCTGCTATAAAAGAGTTACGGGATCGGGGCCATCCATAAAGGCACCCTTTCCAAGGTGCTTGTCCACAGCAATTTCCCTCTACCATGACCTCTTCCTCCGAGTCTGTTCCTGTGGGGCTCACTGCCTTGATTCTTGTGTATGTATTGCTCAAGCGTTTTGCTCGCCCGTCTTTGTCCATGATCCGTGGCCCTAAGTCAACGTCATTCATCCTTGGTAGGGTCCTTTCTCTGTGCCTGCCCGTTACATCCTTGATGCTGTTTACTATTTAGGTAACTTGCTCGAGTTATTCCAACGTCCAGTGGGTGAAGCAGACTTCAGATGGCATAGTCTGTATGGCAATCTCATTCGATTCAAGGGTGTCTTCGGAGTAGGTCCACCCACTCTGCTGGTTGCGTACTAGTACCATACCCAACTAAATCTCAAAATGCCTCAGGAGGACCAAATCCTAGTCACAGACCCGAAAGCGCTGCAGAAGATGTTGAACACGTCGGCATATGATTATCCGAGGCTACCCCATCTCCGTGTTATTTCACGAATGCTTAATGGAAAGGGGATTCTCTGGGCTGACGGTAGTTTGCATCCTTTCAAACTTTCGTTTGCAATAACCAAACGATAGGCGATGACCATAAGCGACAGCGGAAGGTAATGGTTCCCGGATTTGGGCTGAAAGAGTCCAGGGCATTCTTGCCGATCTTCAAGGAATGCGCCGAGTCTATCAGTCTAAAGTGGTTGGAAACCATTAGGAATGGTAATGGCCAGCGTGTCGTCCTCAACGTTCGAGCTTGGCTCTCGCGTGGAGCATTAGACGCAATGGGTCAGGGTATGATTTTCTCCTCCTAAAGGATAAGCCTGGATTGCACATAATCTCAATAGCTGCATTTGATGTCCATTTTGACACCATCCGAGACGATTCGCATCCTCTAGCAAAGACGTATGAAAATTATCTGTCAGTCTCTTTGTAATTTTGCCAGGGTTGTCACATAGTCTCACCCTAACCTCGTCCCAGTGGTGACATGTTCGGTCTGCCGGCAGCGAAGCAAATCTTCATGCAAGCGGCTTCACAGCATCTCCCGACATGGTTACTCCAATGGATTTTTGATCATAGTCCGAATTCTCGGATAACACGCGCGCGTCACGCAAGGGGTGTGACTACCAATGTTGCAAAGGAATTAGTGCGGGAGAAGGCAGACGCCTTGTTACAAGGAAAGGGTAACCGGGATGTCTTCACTCTACTTGGTGTGCTACTCTTGTGTTACTCCTTACCGATCCGCCTCGTTGAGTATCTCACAGTTAAGGCCAACATGGATGCAGATGCGAAGAACAAATTGACCGAAGAAGAGTTGTTAGCACAGATGTGGCAAGTTTTATCGATGATTCTCTCCTTTCTCTCGTTATTAAAGAGCATGAATATGATGTATACAGTACACTTTTAATCGCGGGCCATGAAAGTACCTCAAACTCTATTGCCTGGATCTTACTGGAGCTTGCACGGAATCTCAACGTTCAGTCCAGACTACGAAATGAGATAAGGAAGACCGAAGCGACTAGCCAAGCCCACGGCAATCCACAGCTCACCGTCGCAGATTTGGATGCTATGCCTTACCTGAATGCTGTGATTAAGGTACCCGGTGTCCCTTGGCATGCGCCGCTTGAATTCACCTCACCTGTCTAACACAGGAAGGATTACGGTTCCACCCCCCAGCGCCTCACGTCTGGCGAATGGCTTATCGAGATGACATCCTTCCACTTTCTCAGCCAATTCTCACGGAATGTGGAGATATGATCAATGAAGTACTCGTTCCCAAAGGTACCCAAATCCTAATATCTATTGCTGCATACAATCGGTATGTTCTACAGTCAGGTAAACGCATTTTGGATGAGTAACGGGATGTGGTGTCGTCGCAGTGATAAAGACCTCTGGGGAGAGGATGCGCATGAGTTTAATCCCGATCGCTGGTTGGACGGCGCGGTGAACGAAAAGATATCAGCTGGAATTGGCGTATACTCGAACTTGTGCGACTTTTGCGCCGTGTTGCGAGACATACTCACCAACATATTTTCCGTAATAACAGATTGACCTTCCTCGGTGGTACTCGAGCGTGCTTGGGATGGCGGTTTGCGTGCGGTCCCATCCTTTGTGATCTAACGAGGACCATCACTGATCTGGCGAACTACAGTGTCATGGAGATCCAAACATTCTTGTTGGAACTTGTGGGCAAGTTTGAGTTCACAATGACAGACAAGGCCGAACGCATTCTCCGGCAGTTGGCAATAGTCATGACCCCGATGGTCGACGGCGAGCTTGACCGCGGCATGCAGCTGCCATTGGGTATATCTCTAATAGCCCCTCAGGATGGTTAAATTTGCCAGAAGATTGTACCTGACAAGATGTTACATGTAATACGCTTACAGTACATACGTAGTTGAACATGATGTAGACTGGTAGTACTACTGGAGGCTGTGCTCTTACTTTCACATCGGAAATTGCATGATGATTTAAGTCGGAAATACCTGCACAAGCCATGGTGTCCTTCCTGATGCTGACCCATAACATTCATTGATGAAGAATATGATATGAATCATTCCAAGATCCATGTGAAGCGATTTACGGAACATATGGTGCTCACTGCTCGCTGACAGCAGGTAGACACGATTGGTCAGGTACACGACCAGGGCATCCGGACTTTGGCGTAATAAATCAAGCTGACTACTTACTTTGTAGGGGGGCAACAAGCTGGGGGTGTCACAAAGCATCAGAAACATAAGATATGAAGTAATGTCCAAAAATGGCCATGCAGTGGGGTGTAGTGGCGACTTTTGGTTGACAGGCCGCTTACATAATCTGCAAACTTCAATTGGGTCGCACTGTAACTACCGTCTTTTCAATTTATGCAACAAAAGTCCACCCAACGGGTAGATCAATATTTAGCATGGACCTAATGTCGCTCTAAACGTGGGGGTGAGACTTGAAGTTTTGTTTCGAGTTTGAGCAGCGGCAGAATTTGATGTTTTGTCGCGAGGGCCAGACAGACGGTGGCGCAAACTTGAAGTTTGTGCGCTCGCTTCGCTTCGTCCAATATGTGAATCTAAACAATAAGTTTCGGCACAGGGAAAATGAGGGTCAAAGCTTCAAACTTATTATCAATATTTAAATTGGCTTGAAATGCGATCCTTAACATCAAACAGGATCATCAAGTATAGTTATGAGCCAAAACTTCAAGTTTTGTTTCATTTTCTGACCTAAACTTGAAGTTTAGTTTTCCATTAAAACCTGACCTAAGTTGCCATGCTAGGTTTGAAGTTTCAACGTCAACCCTCATTTTCTCAGTGCTGAAACTTATTGTTTAGATTCACATATTGAACGAGACGAAGCGAGCGCACAAACTTCAAGTTTGCGCCACCGTCTGGCCCTTGCAACGAAACATCAAATTCTGCTTGCTGTTCAAACTCGAAACAAAACTTCAAGTCCGAGCCCCACGTTTAGAGCGACATCTAGGTCCATGCCAAAGATTGATCTGGCCGCTGTGCCAGTACAGCCTGTGGTATGCATTCAAAGTTGACCATTACCTGTCTGCTGTAGTGATCCATTTCCTCAAGCAAGCCGAAACAGGATACATCGCGTATTTGGCAGCACATTAGTGGTGTATATGCTGTTGCATGCGTCTACTCGTCACAAGGAGGTCTGGGACGGCAACTCGCCTTTGTTTCATCTCTTCATGTTGAAATGCGCGTCCTGTCAACAGAGGTATGTTGTAGGATTGTTCTTATTGATATTTATGTTCTTAGCGCGGTCTTCCCTATTTACGAACATCACAGTCAATTCGGCGTTGCCAAGCTCCTCGTGGTTCGTTCTGTATCGTTTCCCAAGAAGCCAGATGGCAAGATTCCAAGATTCCTCCCCATTTCAAGCAAGCGGAAATAGGATGCATCACGCGGGTTGAGGACATTTAGTGGGCCGTGGGACGCGTGCATCTGTGGGTTCATCTTCTCTTGTACTCCGTTACAAGGGGGTCCAGAACAGGAACTCGCCTCTTTTCAGCAGATTGGTTCCGCTTCCGATCGTTGTAACGCCGCAGGTTCGGAGAACGCCGGAGCCAATGGGTACAAATGCTGCATGATCCATCGCTATGCAAGCAAATCGCCCACACTCCCATTATGCACACAGAAGCATATTGCCTTCCTAACTTCCTTGCTTTGCTCCCCAAGAAGCCAGGTGCCGAGATCAATCCCCAGTTCAGGGAAGCTGAAGCTGCATTCAACGCATGGGTGGAGAAGAACTTTAGTGGATCCTCCGCGGTGGTATGTATCCGCTGCTCCCGTTTATTGATCTATCCACTCTGAATCCCGCTGCCAGGAGGTCTATCAATGTGACAACGCTTTGGCTGCTTCTGTGACATACCCACTCGCTTCCTATCAGCAGTTGAGGGGAATTATTGACTACATGGCAGCTGGGTTCTTGTTAGATGATCTACTGTATGTATCTTTCCGTCGTTCGTTTCACATGAGTTCAAGAAATTTGCATAGTGACCGTGGTTCTCGCGAAGTCGCTCCGCCTCTTCCGCAATTGTGGATGAATACTCTTCGGGAAGGAAGCGAGGCGAAAAGTGTCCAGCATCCCGTTATTGAAATGATATTTAGGTTGGTCAACCCATTCGCCCTGTGCCCGGTCTCGGTGAAATCATGTCCGATGCAGTGAGTTAATGCTCGGCACCAGAGCAGCTGTGGGCTCCTTTCATTGGCCCCGGTTTATCGCCGAGAATGAGAAAATGTTAGTCCATATGGTCCAAGAAACACATGACCGGAACGTATATCTGAATAAGAACACGACACTGGACATTAAATCGTATATCATCAAGCGTCGGTTGACACTCGGTGCTCGTCCATTGTTCATTTTGGTCCAGTCCACTCGCTACCTTTATATTCCCGACGATCTATTCGCCAACCCAGTCGTAGGAGAAATGGAGAATGCAACAACGGATATGATCTTTATTGCCAATGTAAGAGAAACCTCACCCAATCTTACTCACCTCCCATGATTGAGTCTATGCTTCACCCAGGATGTTTACTCCTTCCAGAAGGAATATCGCTTTGACGGCGCGTTTAATAACCTTTTGACAGTTATGGAAAATGATCCAGAGACTGCTCATTTGGATCTCCAGGAAAGACTCGATTATGCCAAGATGTTGTTTAAAGCGGCCCTCGAACGTTTCCACGCGTGCAGGCGGGAACTACCGTCTTTCGGTCCGGAAACGGATCAATATCTCGCCTCGTATGCAGATGGACTGATCGACTTGCTCACGGGGAGCCTGCAATGGAGTCGTGTCAACCGCCGCTACAATACATTCATGAACGAAGAGGACAGGAATAACAATGTCATGAGATTGGCATTGGATGGTTCCCCTGCAAATGATGAAGTGTCGGTTTACTGATTTGGCCATGGGCATGTCGCACAGATTTTTCGATTTGCCTGGCTATTTAGTTGTTTTTCCCTCTCTACGTGCAGTAACCTCTGGTACCCGAGTTGTTAGTTTCCTCGCTCCTTGTCACGGCCAACTTGCCCTTGATCAGAAAGTTCTTGAATTTGTGCTGAGTCGAGCTCTGCTGTTTCGGCGCCAAGACCACCCTCACAACGTGCTCACCCCGACAGCCCATATCCGGGCCGCCGGGACATCGTGTATCTAGGTACTGCAACAGTTTTTTGTTCTCTCACCGTATCTCGTGTCGACACGTCAATCCACATAACATTGATATGAATAGAATAATGGTCATGGGTAATCAGGGACAGGTCATGCATCATGACTGTTTGTTACTGGGCTCTCGGCTAAGTCCACTCACTGGCAACCCCAAGGAGGAGTCTAACGGAAGTTAGTATTTACGTATCAGCTTGATTAGATAACAGGCTTGACTGTTCAGGCTGCGTTCCAGTCAGCACAGCGGTAATTGCACGGTATTAGACCTCAAGGCCTCATTGGCTACTCTCGTCCTGCCAGCAAAACCCTTGCTGAAGTGGGCTACTAAATGCTCCGGAAGGGGGTACCTGAGATGAGGCAGACCGGCCGGAGATAAGGGACACGAACAACATCTACATCAATTTGGAAGTCAAAATCCAAACCCCATTGACATCGGCCGATTGATTAGATTATTGACTCCGACGAGACGAAACGATGCGAAACAACACAAATATGATACAAAACGAAACAATACAGTGTCAGTCACTCAAAGGCGGCGTCCCTGCTGAGGGCTCAATTCGGGATTGTCATTTTAGTGTCATTTAAATTTTAAATTGAACGCACTATAATGGTGCTAAAATCTTGAAATCGTGTGTAAATTCTGCATTTTTTAAAATTTACCCTTGATTACGGAATTGTTCACTTTTGGGGTGCAGGATGACAGAACGAATTGCTGCATGCGGAAATTGCTGGCGTGAGTACAGCACTCAGCAGTGGAGCTTCATTACCTCAATGCGCTGTAACTGACGAGGCTGCCTCATCGTCGCAATAACAGGTTTCCGTGTTTCATGACGCAGCATTCGATAAGCGCCACAGTGTAACAGTATAAATGAACGTGCATTCTCATCCAATGGACGCTTAACCTCCCGGAATGCAGTGGACGGTGTCAGAATTACCATGCGTGCCAACGGCATATGTTGTTGCCTGCGTTGTCGCAGCCATCGTCGGGATTGGACAGTTGCCCAAGCGTCCCAATGTAAGTCACATTGCGTTTCTGTTTCATAATGTCTTCATCCTTTTCGTTTCTCTTTGTTCAGCTGAATGCATTACCGACCGTTGGACCGAGTGGTTGGCTTGGCTCATGGTGGGCTGGTATCAAGTACATGACTAACGCTGCAGACGTAATCCGAGAAGGACACAGAAAGGCAAGCAACCCCGTTCCGACTCGGTATTGTAACCAGCCTCCATGGGTATTTTCAGCACAAAGGTGCCCCATTCAAAATCGCAACGCTTTACCACTGGGTCGTCATCGTAACCGGACGTGCACATATAGAAGAACTGCGAAATGCACACGACGACGAGCTTTCATTTCTGGAGGCCATGAACGAAGTGAGAGGGGCTTCTCTCTCAGTGCGTCGCCCGTGTTTCTGAGGGAGAATTATGGACAGGACTTTAATTCTGAATCCACGATGGGGTTTGAGATTCGCCAAAATTGCTACCACATTACGGTGATGCGCTCACAGCTCACTCGTAACATCGGGGTCTTCTATCCCGAGTTGCGGGATGAGATCATCACAACCTTCGATGAGATTTTGGACCTGGAAGACAATGGTAACATGTTTCCTGTCATCAAAAACAAACAAGTTGTTCATATTGGATGACCTAGAGTGGAAGAGTGTTCCAGCATTGACAACCGTTCAACAAATAGTATGCAGGGCTAGCAACAGATCATTTGTCGGACTTCCACTGTGTATGTGTTCCCTTTCGTTACCTGCTTGTATTTCCGAGCCTTTATTGCAGGTCGTAACCCGGATTTTGTGGCTCTCAACATCCAACATACCATTGATGCCGTCGTAGGCGGTATTCTCATTGGATTTTTCCCGAAAGTTTTGCAACCGTAGGTCCCTTACGATTGCCTGTCCGCGGAGCATTCTCAGCTTCTTGACAGCCTGGCTGCCCGTTTTAT
Source organism: Boletus subgraveolens (assembly GCA_038092555.1). Taxonomy (NCBI): domain Eukaryota; kingdom Fungi; phylum Basidiomycota; class Agaricomycetes; order Boletales; family Boletaceae; genus Boletus; species Boletus subgraveolens. The sequence continues at coordinate 3,446 of JBBPQP010000407.1, read as the reverse complement.
TACGAACGCCCCTAGGAACACTAGGCGGGGTGTAGTGCATCTTCGTCCAATCATCGAGGAGCGACGGAAATACTTGGCAGAGTATGGGAAAGACTGGACTGGGAAACCCGTTGGTCGGCCTTATTGCGGGGTGGTACCATGTTTATGTTTTTTTTTGTAGCACGATTTTTTATCATGGCTGATGGATGAAGGGGGTCCGGATGCCACGGTTGAAGACTTGACGAAATTTGTGCTTGCAACCAACTTTGCTGCTACTCACGTGCGTGTCTGCCATCGTCTCCAGGTGTGCGACGTTCACGTCACCCGTTACGTTGCAGACATCATCCAACGTATGCGCGACTTCGTGATCGCCGCTTGGTCTTTTGGTCATGCTGAACTTCAGGTTTTCACAAATGCACTCTACAATCTAGCGGCGAACCCTCACTATGTGCAGCCCCTCCGCGAAGAAGTCGATGCCATCGTCGAGAAAGAGGGGTGGTCGAAAACGTCCGTAGGCAAGATGCGTAAAGTCGACAGCTTCCTCAGGGAGAGTATACGCATGGAGAGTATCGACGTTTGTCAGTCACTTTCCTTCCCCCCCTCTTTTATTTCTGCCCGTCATATGTACTATCAATTCATATCTATTGTTATTATCTAGTGGGCTTGATGCGCAAGGTCAAAAATGACTTTACGTTCTCTGATGGGACATTCATCCCGAAAGGCACTAGAATCAATGCAGGACTCGTAGCGTTACACTTTGATGACGCGCTGTACGAAAACCCGGAGGTATTTGATCCGTTCCGGTTTGCAGACATGGGCGAAGAGAATGAGGAAGGCACGAAGCGTCAATTTGTCGCCACTTCTCCTGAGTACTTGCCATTTGGACACGGTCGACATGCGTGGTATGACCGTCTCTCACCGATTCTCATTCCCACTCGTCTTGATTTTTTTTTCTTCGCTAGCCCCGGTCGTTTCTTTGCCGCAGTTGAACTCAAAACGATGTTGGCCCACATCGTCGCGACATATGATATCAAACTAGAGGAGAATACGACTCGTCCACGGAGCTTGCACATCGGATCTTTAATCACTGCTAACCCCACGGCCAGAGTGATGTTCAGAAAGCGGACGTGCCAGGACAGGAAACATTAGTTGGCCTGTTCCGTTGACGTCATACATTTTGCTCCGTGGGTCGGCGTTGCCTTGCTGGAAGCAAGATCATATGGTGCGCGTTTCGTCTGCCAAACGTCAACATTCGTCAACACCTCCTGTCGACTGGGTACAACCATACAGTTTTCTCCACCGTACCAGCCATTTTCGCCTCTTTTCCATCTCATGCCTCGGCCTCATGCTATCGCCATCTGTCACACATCGTTTTTGTACAATAGCCAGTTTTATTTTCTTCAAGTACCACCGTCTCTTGTCTCGTACTTCTGCTTGTAGTTCGCTTCTTGTACAATAGGCTTGTTTCAAAAACTCTCACGCAGGCGCGTCTGGTTCCAGCAAGGTCTCTGTCGGCAGCGCCGACCCAAGTGTACAAGTTGTGCTGGTACCAGATGTCAGATCTTCAGATTTGAACGGCCGAACTTCGGCAGAAACCTTCAAGTTTACAAAGTTATTGGATGCATCTCTACTCATAGCATGTGCAACGTATCCAATCACGGTGATTCACTCAATACGGCCTCGATACGAATGGCTTGGTATGTCCATTTTGCTCAACTGATACCGGTGAAAACATCGCGCTCCATCCGTGAAGACCACGATTGCCCTGACAGGAAGAATCATACACATGCTTCATCCCGCTCGAGCGTCAGCTACCGATTCAAGTGCTATCGTGGGTTTCAAGAGTGTCGTAGTCTTGAATTCGACTACGCCTCCCCGCACTACTTTCTCTGACCTCTGCAAACCTAGCGCGGTTGTGCACAGTACAGCTTTCCCTTCCGTGTGGCTCGAAGTTGTCCAAGGTAGCTCTATCGAGCATCTCACCCGGAGTTACATTGATGGGCCACAAATCAGCCGACGTCACCTCCTCACCCATCGCCTTATTCAGCCGTGACACCATCTTAACAATGTTAGAGATGCGTCCGCCAAACTTTTGCGTCGTTGAAAAGATGAAGTTCACCTGTTTCATGGATGCCGTTGTAGATTTCTGCAAGCAGCTGCTCGGCTTGAAGACTGTCGAAGTCCCAAGTCATATGCACCCTGCAGTGCGATTTGCACTAGCACGTCATTGTCAGATTTCACCTTTCACCTCTTCACATCTATCACAGAAGTCCATAGAACCCTGTAGAACACTCTATATCCTTCCACTGGATCAAACCCTTTACCATTTCATTTCTGATTACTTAGTCAGCTTACATCCTAGTAGTATATATACCTCCATGTATCATAGTATACTCCTCAGAATTGGATTGTCTTTACTTTGGATCATCCCCAAAGGGTTTACCCTGAGGTCTGTCTGAAGGCAATCTGATATAATCCAATTCTCATTATACCTCACTGTTACCCTTTCCCATTCCCCCATTGTCTTGCCCTCAATGTCAAACTTCTTGACCGTCGTTGTTCTCCTCACCTCTACTCACTGTGTTATATGCAAACCACAGCGTTAAGCGGAATCTGTCATCTCTGACAAAAACTGAGACTGGACTAGCACCAGGCAAATGCTGACAGTAGCTTCCGCACTATGCATATGGTCGTCCACCATCAATAAGGATAACATTGTTCCTCCCATAGCGCACCAGGGATATTCCATGTAAAGTCCGGAAGAAAACTTGACTTATATGCTAGGTGACTGCGAGAGCGTCACTCATTGCTACATGCTTGTAGTGCCACCATCGGGCTCCTGCCCCATCTACCCCCCAACAAGCTGAAGAAGGCTTCAAGTTTCTAGATTCTCCATCTCCACATTCCACCGCTTTCGAACCTGATTCTGCTCGAGTCGTCATAGACGAGGAGACAGAAGCTCGGTTAACGCGTCACCATTTCTTCCCCATCTGTTGTCATCCATATACCCCTTTACTGCAATGATGTCCCGACCAGTATCGTGAGCGGCATCGATCTTGCAGATGACAACCCCGCTCACAATCCATGCTCCCCAACCAACACCTTCCATTCAACACTACCGTTCCTGCATTGAATCTCATGCTTCATCCACTCATCCCTATCAGATTCCGAATTCACTGCCTCCCGTATCTACTATGACTTCCCCACGGACGGAAGTGAGAGTAGTTCCATTTATTGATACCAGAGGAACTCCCGAATCGACCACCCGGTTGATCAAGGAGCAGATATCGGAATTCTTCGCCCAATACACTGTCTGGACCGAGAATTACACTCTCCTGGGTTGTGGGGCTGGCCATCCACCATTGATCCCCTACAACGCGATAGATATGTTATACTTTATATTGTATGTCTATTTCTTCTTTTTCGATTTTTTGTATCCAGTCGGGTTTATCCTGTAGTGCTCTACA
>JBBPQP010000406.1:0-26991 GCA_038092555.1 Boletus subgraveolens | reverse complement strand
ACACCTCGGGCAACAATTGTGCTGTCCAGATGTTACCTGATAAAGCCTTTGACCACCAACTGTGTGCCATTGACATGGCACTGACTGACAAGATATGCTCCTCCTCTGCCACTGACCTGCTTGTGCTGGATGCCCTCCACCATATGGAGGCAGAAACTCCCCCTCTTGGCCGCACCACTGCCGCCAACTGGTCCTATATTGAGGGCCATCTCTACTTTAAGAACCGTCTCTATGTCCCTATCGATGCATGCCACGACATTGTCTCTGCCACCCATTCCTCCTTCGAGGGGGGGCACGGCAGCCACCTACAGACAGTCACTCTTCTCTCTCACGATTACTGGTGGCCCGGCCTCTCTTCCTTCATCCAGCGATATATAACTGGCTGCACCATCTGTCAGGCATACAAAGTACAGATCCACCCCACTGTACCCCCAGTTGTCCCCCTTGATTTCACCACTTTCTGTCCCTTCCAGCACCTTTCCATGGACCTGATCACTGACCTACCTTCAGTGCGGGGCTTTGATTCTGTCATGGTCATGGTCGACCATGGGCTTACAAAGGGGGTAATATTGGCCCCTTGTACAAAAACGGTGGATGCCACCAGCATAGCCCGTTTATTTTTTGAACATGTGTTCAAACACTTCAGTCTCCACAACCGACTACTCTCTGATCAAGGCCCACAATTCACATTGGCCTTTGCCAAGGAACTTGCAAACCTTCTTGGATATGATATCTCACTCTCCACTGTGTACCACCCCCAAACTGATGGGGAGATGGAATGGTACAATCAAGAACTGGAGACCTACCTACACATTTTCTGTGATGGCATCCCCCAGAAACAGCTAGATCTTCTCCCACACACAGAATTTGCCCATAATTCCATGGAACACTCAGTCACACACAAGTTGGCATTCTCTCTGATGCTAGGATATTCCCCTTGATCCTATCCGACAATCGGGAAAACCCTTAACCCCACCCTCAAATCTCACCTTTCAGATCTGGATGAGGCACAGAAAGAAGTGGAGGCTGTACACACCTTGGCATAGCAGAAAATGAAGAAACAGAACCTATCTTGGTTCCAGCTGTGGAAGATAGGAGATAAGGTGTGGCTTGACAGTGGCAACCTTAAATTACAGATCCCTTCCCAGAAACTCTCCCCCTGCTGCACCAGACCTTTTGAGATCTCCACTGTGATCTCCAAGGTCACCTACTGGCTGAAACTACCTCCACAATGGAAGATCCATAATGTCTTTCATGCCTCCCTGTTACCATCCTATTAGGAAACTTCTGAACATGGACCCAATTTCACTCAACCCCCTCTGGAACTCCTTGGAACTGAGAAGGAATATGATGTGGAAAAGATCATCAACTACTGTGGAATGCCCCAAAGAAGGCAATACCTAGTACACTGGCAGGGATACCCAGACTTGGAACAAATGTGGGAACCTGAATCACACTTAGGGAATGCCAAGGCAATACTCTTGGAGTATAAAGAAAGGGTCGGACTCTGAAAACCCCTTCCTCTTAAACCACCACCTTCACCCATGCCCTTCCCTCTCATACCCTCTGTTCCCCTCTCCATCCACATCAGTTGTCTGCCACCATCTGTCCATCGCCTCCTCTATGTCAGCATTCTTGAAAGATCTCAAATGTCAGAGGCACTTGAGTCCCTCTCCTTCTTCTCAGCTGATGAAACACTCTGCCACCTTGTCCACCAATACCACCTCTATACCACCCTTTGATCCTTTCTTCCCTGGGCCTTTAGAGTTCAGACAGGTCCCTCTTCCTTCTTGGGCCCCAGCCTCTCTGACAGAAGAGACTCCCCCGCTCCCATCCTCACCATTGAGCAAACTGTGCTTGAACTCCAAAACAACACCTTGGACCACCTCCACATCACAGGAATCGACCTCTGCATCTCTCTCATACCCATTGGAGAATTATCCACTATTCTCAATTCCATCATCTTCACCCTCTTCCAGGCCGAGCGGGAGAGATACCATGACAACACCCTTGACCCTTCTGTCTTTGACCGCTCTTCCTGATTTGATTATTCAACCACCACCGACACTCTTGTTGGATTGGGAGAACCTCCCCTGGATCCGATGATGGAGAACCTATTCCATGACATAGTGGAACCATTATCCTTTCTTCTTGAGAGACCCCTCCCTCCTCCTCCTCCTTATCTGGAGGTTCCCCTGCCCAACCTCTCCCAACCTCTCACTGTCTCCTCAGATGTGCCCACAATCTCCTTTTCTCGGCAGGCCTTCCATCACAGCCCCCACGCTCTCTTCCCTCCCCATTGGGAGACTCTACAGTCATCTGCCCTCCCCTCCACATCTACATTCCTGGTGGGACCAATAACCAGTTGGGAACCACTGGACTGGATCCCAGTCACCCAGCTCCAACCATGGATTGTGACCCCCAGCCTGTCATGGACCCCCTACCCCACATATCCACTCCCCATCCCGACACCCCCAATGTACCCATGGAACGCTTGGAGCACACCCAGTGCTTCCAATGCAAACAACTTGGGCATATTTGGCAGGACTGCCCCTGGTACTGGTGCCACTTTTGCTGTATTGTCACCCCCGGCCATATTATGTCCCTCTGCCCCAACTGACACTGTACCCAATGCTACACCCCCAACCACATCTGGACCAAATGTCCCCATGACATCCCTGACTCCTCTTGGGATCTCACCAACTACAAGGTCAATAAAGAAGACCACAGTGGATGATATAGATTCTGAGATGGTACTTCAGATCAACAAAGGGGGTAATGTTACAATTGAGGAGACCCCTAATCAATTTCCTTCTTCGCCTCCTCCTTGTCACTTACTGACTCCAATCCCTTCATCGGTTACCCCACCACCCCACCTTGACCATTCAGGTTCTACCCTCTTCTCCACTTTCTTCTCCAACCTCCAGGACTACCAAATCCCCACCTCCACCTGGGCCAACTTACTAGACAAGTCCCTCTTTGAGGGATGAGGTTATCCTTCACTGTCCCTGGATACTTCCTCTCCTCACTGCCTCTCAGATTCCCCCTTTTTACTCTTTGACTATTACTTATGTTTCCCTGACTCACACTGACACTGCCTTCTACATAGCTTCTCTTATAGCTATGTGTTTCCCCTTTTCTCCTGTCTGTTCATATCACATGCCACACGATGCAATGCGTCCTCCTTCCTTATTTATCTTTAGGGCTTCAATACCTGCCCTAAAGTACCTACTATATATATTGGAGCGCCACCTGTATCTACTTCTTTCTCTAACCTTGATATACACTATTTCATGTTATCAAACTCATTCCTTGAGATCTCCTCCCTCATGCCTTGTCTCTCCTCTGCCTCATCCTCCCATTTACCCACTCTGGGCCAGTCCCAGTACTGCTGACTTACATCTGGCCATTCACTCTTAACTCCATATGGAGGTGACCAAGAGTAGGAACAAGACATGGTTCTTCACGAACATCTACCATTGTTACTGGTCATAACACAATGGATTCCAGGTTGAAAGCAGACAGTGAGGTGATAGAAATGGTGCAATGGGGGAAAGGGATGTGTTGCAGAGTTGATTTTGACGTTGCTAAAGCTAGTGTAACTTTCCATTTGTATCAACTGACTTTGACCACTCTTTTCCTGGAGCCTGCCAAAGGGATTAGTATGTATTCCTCAAGCTTCAGCAAGAGAATATGCACAATAGACTCTGCCTCTGTATTGTATGCCTGTAGTTGCTTGTCACACAATAACATACTGAAACAGGTTATTAGACTAATGCACTGTGCACTATTCTTTTGTGAGCATCCACCAGTATTCCTTGAACTCATCCTTTGTGCCATCCTTGTTCAATTGCTTCAACCAACAATGTGCACAGAGACTCCTGTATGTCATGGAGATAAGATGAAAAGACCCACAAAATGACTCTAACTTACTGCCCACTTTTCTCTGATGGAACTCGCATCTGGCCTTTTGTTTTTCATTTTTTTGATTCCTGCTCCTTGTTTAATTGTGCAGGTTTTGATGAGGAAATCACAGCAGGGAGTTTAGGAAGTTTGGGCATATCAACCTTGGCTTCAAAGAGAGACTCAACAGAGCTGATAAATCACAGTATTTAGAATCGAGGTAATGAGGAATGACATTAATGAACAATAGAAAACTTACACAGGATTCTTCAGAAGTAATCTAACACTTTTCTTCAGCATTGGCTTGGGGCATTCTTTGTGTTTGTCTTTGCTGCCTTCCAGCATTTTGTTGCTGCTTGTATCATTATCGTCACTACCTGTGAGCTCCTTGATGTTCTTATTGGTTGCAGAGGGGTTCTGGTCACTGTTTATAGTACCAGGAACCTTGTTCTTGTCACTAGTCACAGCCATGTGGGTTACCTTCCCCTTGCCAATGTTGCTAGGCACAATAGTTGCACTATTATTGCCAGGGCAGGTCTCAGTGCTGCTGGGGACCTCCTTGCTGCCTGGATCAGTAACCACACTGTCCTCAGTGTTGATGGCAGCTGGGGAAATCATAACTCCCCCATTTACAGTAGCAGCAACCACATTGTTGTCGTCAACAGTTGCAGGGCATGTGGGCTTTATACTGAAGTCCCAGCTGGAGTCCAAATCATTGGCAGAGTTGCTAGTAGTGTCCTGTTCAAAGAGGGTGGCATTGTTTGCATGGGCGTTCTGATCAGAATTTTCAGTGCCAAGTTTTGAGCTGTCAGCTTCTAAATCTGGCAATTGGGTTGCCATCATCTTGCCTGCTCCAGAAGATGTCAGATGAAAGAGAATATCAGCGCTGGGAATACAGATAGAGATCAAATACCTTTTTTCTTATTGAGGGAGCCTCTGGTTGTGCTTGCTTGAGGGCCTTATGCTTCTGGTTAATATGATTGCTGACATCACTCTTGCTTTTCTCAGTTTTAGTTTTCTTTGTGTTGTTGGAGTTCTCATTGCTAAGGTGATCCAAGTTGCCAACAATATCATCCAAGTCTGTCTCCTCAGTCTTCACTTTGACTTTCAAGTTGCCCTCATCATTGAGGTACAACCACTTGTAACCAGAGTAGGTAATGGATGCTAATTCATCAAGTTTCCACCCATTATTGCATAGCCTGAGAATTGGCTACTTATCTTCCATGTATGAGTGGAAATAGTCATGTACACTAGCAGTAGCACATCCCCAGGTAAATGGTGCACATTTCTGAGTGGCAAGATCATTCCATGCAAGCCACATGCTGTCACAAATTAGGCCAACAGTCTTGACATTGAACTGTTCTCCATTTTCTCCCTCTAGGTATGTATGAGGTCTTCCCAGCTGTATAATTTTCAGATCAACCAACCCATTTGTTCCAGTCATTCTTGTTCCAAAACTTGATGCAAGGGTGGGTTTGCGGGGTGGGCTTTGGACCCAAGTCATGAGAGGGCTGAGGCCAAGGAGCACTAGCAGTCTCTTGTTGCACTTGGGGCACAAGATTGACCTGTTGTGATGCATAGTGAGATAGATCCTGACATATAGTCCTGGTGTGGTGGTACATTTATGCATTGTATAGCATGATGGGATTCTTACCTGAGTGTGTCACATTCAGCTTTGAGGCTGATGACCTGAAACTCTAGGTTCTGGCATTGTTCCTCTAGTGCCTGAATCCTCTGAGCAGGATCCTGCATATATGTATGCACCCTAAAATGGACAAAAATCAGAATTTACACACACACAATGAAACTCACTTGATTGTAATTAAAGAAATTTGTGGTTGGCAGTCTTTGTGTAAATGGTGGTCCAAAATGCCCTGTAGTGTCAATAGGGGCATTGACAAAAGAGGATACTTGACTAAGCTCATTGATATCCTCATTGGTGAGAGAAAATGAGGGTCAGGAAAATGCCAGATGCATTGTATTCATGTTGGATTTTATCTTGGACACACAGTGGAAGGAAAGAAAGAGAGATGGATATGATGATTTCTGTGCAAGTCTCCTTCCTCATTTGTTGGAAAATGCTGAAGAACATATGCCATCTATGTATTACACTTTATTCTACATCACCACCACCATCATCATCTTCATAAATGTCATATGTTGTTCTCAACACCAATGTATCCAGTCCAGGCTGTGATAAGGCACAGAACTGCTCGACCTCCTCACCATCTTGAAGTGTTAGTCTCCTCAGCACCATTACTATCATGGTGGTAATTGTCTTGATGCCAATGGACACAAGTTCATCAGTCAGAGTGCAGGCAGCAACTGTTTGAGAGGAAAATTGAAGGAGGTCAGGCTCAGGATATGAATAGAGCTTCACAAGGGCAACATTATGAAATATCCATCCATCCTCTTTGTCTTCATATGGAAGTCGTGTGAAGTACTGGACTTCACCGAAGTGCATACAGCCCTCATGTAGAAACTAGTAGACAATTTACAATATAAGAAACTGTCAAGAGAGTAGGTATGAATAGAGGCATCATAACATTGTGTGAGATGCGAAGCTTCTCTGGCACTTTAAGTGTCTTGCACCAAGCAGTCCTGGCAATTTGGCCATTCTTGAGTCATAAGCGAGCCCATCATTTGATACATCCAAGTTGAGGTGTGCCTTCTGGAAGAATGTTTTGCAGAGCTTCTGCTTCAAGTGGCAAAGGGAGTATGAAATAGTGATCATGCTTTGGCAAGAGGATGAGTCCATCACCTAAGTCAACTGCACTCTCGGGAAATGCTTGGGAGGGAACACTGAGTTCAGGTATGGCAGCAAGGAGACTATTGGTACAACAGTGACAAACCCCTTTCTGTGCTAGATTGCTATAGGGATTTGAAGATTGCCGAATCTCCTGGGCAAGGTTACCAATAGTTCTCTGCATAGTCCTTTGCACATAGCAGATTGGTGGTCCTTTGCAAATAGTTTTGCTCACAAGATGCACAACCTGGTATACACAGGGTCATACAAAATGAATGTGGTCTTCTTGGTACTTGTAATAGAGGTCTTCAAATCCATGTTCCCATTGGCAAAGAAGCACATGAGCGGTTGTGAGGGAATCGCTCTCAATACAATGCTGGCACATGATTTGAAAACTCCAAACCAGTTTACAATAGTTGGTGAAATATTCATTTGGTAGGACATTATAGAGGAGAATTGGGCCAAGACTGAAGGTATGAAGCTGGAATTCCCAGGTTTTGTAGCCTGATGAGAGCTTCTTGGTAATATTATGGGGTCAGGTGCCAAATGATCCTGGGAGATGTGGACTGGCATTTGCAATGGATGCACCATATCTCTCCCAAGCCATGTGGTCCATAAAGACAGCCCAATCCCAATTATCGAAATGGTCAGTGCCAATGTCGCAGTCAATAGTCCCTCGCCAAAGTGCAATCAATAGGTTGCTAAGGTTGCCTGCAAGATGCATGATGTCAGTGGTCATGCAACTCTGAGAGAATGGTGGCAGCTAAGCCCAAGTATCAACAAGGGCTTTGTAATTCCAGTCTTAGTTTTGTGTTGTTCATATTAAGTCTGGTTTGGGGAGGCTACCAGCCTTTGGAGGTTGTTGGCATACATTTCTGAGCCACCAAGGGAAAGGTTGAAGATGTCGAGGTCAGGGTGATCACTACCTGCCGGACACTGGTCTCTTGGCTTGATGAGCACTGGATAGTAGTGGTGACTGTGTGTTTTGCAATGTCTGAGAATGCTGCAATAAAGGCAACACCCATTCTTGCCACTATGGCCCACCATGCCATCCCAGTATACCAAACTGGGACCATCTGCCATTGGAAATAAAAGGTAAGGATTAAACCAAAAAGTAAGGTTATGATCAGCATCCCAAATCCATAACCCCTCTCTTTGAAGGGCAGAGAGGTGGTGGAATGATGGAAAGAAAAAAGAATCTAAATTCTTCAGCTTCTTGGGACCTGGGATGAATGCACCTGGTTGAACATATGTCTTCTGGTATTGTTTTTGTGGGGATAAATTAGCAAAGATCCATATGAGGATCCAACAGTTGGAATCTTTATGTTTGTATAACTGAGTGCCATCTAGGAAGACCATGAGAACAATGTCATTCTCCTGGATATCACCATTGAGAACTGGTCTGAGATAATCCAGGCCCATGGCAACATCATCTATTATGGGCATTTCTCCAGTCTGGGATAGTTGGTAGAGGATCTCCTGAGTACATTCGTGGAGGTATCGCATATCCTGTGCAGACTTGGCACTCTGATAACATGCTTGAAGCTGTGGACCAACTGGAATAGTGGTGAATTTCTTTGCAGCTGCCTTGACTTGGCCATTGCTGGCATGAAGATAGCCTGGGTCCCAGTGAGATTTTGCACAAATTGGACATGCCTCAACTTCAGCAAATGGACCTGTGAAGGCAGTGCACGAATCCGGACACATGTCATGCTTGACATATTCCATACCTGTATACTCAGCAATCTTTTTTTTAACTGTGTGGAAGCTGAGGAGGTCATGAATGGCAGGTGACTCAGGAAAGTTGGCTTGGGTCGAGCGACAAATTTGATTATATGTGTTCTGAGATGAATGCTTGAGTGCCAAATACATGGCAATACTATGGCAAACACCGGGTTTCTCAATAGTTATCGGAGCCTGTAGAGGATTCTGAAGGCATCAAACACATTCCCTTGAGAGTTTGCTGCCAGGGTCATTAAGCAAGGTGTTTTGTATCAGAGTGATGAACTCCAACTCCACCTTGATTTTTTGGAGGACTGCGGAGTGAACGAGGGCATCCGCATTGATGTCAAGCTGTTTCCTGCACTCAAAGTCAATATCATATGTCAGGGGGGGCGATTCCAACTGGACATGAGGATGGATTGGAGATGTGGATGGTGATCTATGTATGAGATGGGTAGGGAGAGTCATGATCATTCATTGGGGGCAGTGATAGTGATAGGACATGAGGACAAGTTGGAGATGCAGATGGGCCTGGAAGGTCTGACCCATGAGACGAAGAGGGAAAGTTATGATCATCCATTGGGGGAGGTGACTCTGTTGGGATATGAGGATGGGTTGGGGATGCAGACGGGGCTAGAAGGTCTAACCCACAAGACCAGGAGGGGAAGTCATGAGATTCTGACCCTGGGACATGAAGACGGATGGGAGATTCTTGGGTTTGCAGCCAACTTGAACAGGGCAGTGTTTGTGTGTCATCCACATTAACATGCTCATTATTGTCCCAGCACTGTAGATGGCTTCAAGTTAATTTGGGATTTCATGTAATAGCAATAATGTGACATACCTCTAGAGTGATTCATCTTGCATGATGTTGCACCAATTGACTGTCAGAGTCATTGGATGAATGAGTTTGAATATGAGCATTTTCACTACCACTTGGTTGTATGTCTGGTTGATGGGAATGCAGTACTTGTGCAGCTTGGTGTCAAAAACTGGTGGGATCCTGTGAGGCAAGGATCCATTGCCTTTCCTCTGCATCACTGACAAGTGCAAGATGCCAATACCATGTTGCTTTTGATATCCTATGTGGCTGGCCAAAGCCATACTTCTGACATATGCATGTCCAAAGTGTGCTACCAGAGGTTTCCTGCATGGAAGTCAAGGTGAGGAGGGCAAAGTTAAAATAATCAAGTAGTGGCAGCTCCAGATTGCAGCTCTGTGTTGGGCACATATATTGTGTGCAACAAGAAGCTGCAATCTGCATGTGGCTGATGCAATGAGGCAGCTAGTATACTTGGATTGATGTATCGCTGACACACAAATGAATACAAATAAACTGTATTCAACATAATACCATGAAGACAAGCAGAAACAAGTATCTACTATGTGGAGCACATAGTTGTAGTTAGCTTTCCTTTAAAGCCTTGTCACATCCAAGTCCATACTATGAGAAAAAAGTTAATGGAATTGAAACGACAATACAAATACTCACATTGTGCAAAGTATACTCATCCTCACTCTCAGGCTCGGTTGCACTGTCATCAACAACTATAAACAATTAGATCATTAGAATGGACAATCAAAAAGAACTGACAAAAGATACATACTAGGATTATCAACAACATTGGTTTGAAGAAGACAGTGTTTTTCAACACTATTGTCAACAGCTGTACATAATTAGATCACTGGGATCAATCTGGTGGTCAAGGGATTGAGAGACTAAATAGCCACACACCAGAATGTTTAGTCGGATTGATATTACTAGCCTGGACAATGGTGTCCTTGCTCTTAGCAAAGAGAGTCTGATGGAGTGGCTTCTTGGGATTGAGACATTCTCTGGGGTCTTTGAAGTCAGGCAATGGCCTGACCTCAATAGTCTGTGATCACGTGAGTCAGTGAAACAGCTATATGGATGAGAAGATGCCTACCAAAGGACCAGCAAATTCTGGAGTGAATGTGAAGTGATAGATTTCTTTGTGTTTGAGAGGAAGCTCAGCAACAAACTTGCTGCCAAAGTCTGTGAGTGAGGGCATGACTCAGGCTGTAAGCAGAAAGAAAGATGACAGGTAGTAGATACCAGGTGATGTAGGCCCACACTAGTTATATGTGCACATGGATATATGTATGCACTGATCACATGATCACATGAAAGCAGAATCAGTACAACATACAACCACATAAATGGACATGGGGTATCACAGATATTTTGTTGAACCTATGACTAGACATACATTGGCACAAATATACTGAATCAATCACAACCAGTTTTCACTGGGGGTGAGCACTGCCATGGGGAGGTCATGAGTGCAGGAGCACATCATGGAAATCATTGTATTGTGGCATGTAGTGGTGGCTTGTAAGTGGTCACAAGGATGAGGAGAGGTCAGGACATGATATGAGGAGATAGTGGTGTCTCAAGTGAGGTGAAGGCCCATCATAAGGTAGGAAATCTATAAGGGGAGATCTGGGAGGAGCACAGGGAGGGCAGCTATGTGAGAGAGGCACTGTTGGTGAAGCAGTGCAGTAGTGGGAAGATCCAGGGGGATATTCCAGGGAGGATCTGGGAAAGATCCAGGATTGAGTAGCACAGGAGGACAGCTGTGCATTGGAGACACCATGGTGTAGTAGTATGGAAGGTTCGGAGTAGAAGAGCACAGGAGGATGGCTGTGCATAGAAGGCACTGAGGGGGAGCAGTGCTGTGGAGCAGTGTCCAAGGCAGATTGCAGAATGCATCATGTCGAGCATGAACAAATGCTAGGATGCACCAAGAAGAGGTAGTTTAGAGATGGAAGTGGTTGTGTGATGGGCACAAGGTTGTGGGAAAGGAAAAGACCAGGAGTGCACCAAAACTATAACAGGTAGGAGGCAGAAGGTGAGATGAAGTTGCTGCTTTTGGGGGGCAGGTGTAGTGATGGCATGGTATTGGATTCAATTATTGATGTTAACATTTGTTGGGGAGGACTTGCACACAGTTGCAGGGCTTGACAGATGTCTTTTTTTTTGGTTATAGAGATCTTCAACTCTGAATGTTATATGCATTGATGTTGTATTATTTGCAGGATCTCAGCAAAAGTATGCACATTGGGTGTTCCAGAATGATGTGTTAACCAGTAGAAATGGTCAAGTCAGTCAATCTAACAGATTTGATATATTCCCTGACCTCAGCAATGTGTATCTCAAATCTGAAGCCATTCCTGGAGTTTTCTGCTATAGACAAAGGTTCTGATGAGAACAAAAATGGTTTGTGAAATGGGTGCCCCCCAGATCTCTACATCGTCTGTGAACAAGTTGGTGATCCATATCGGTTTTTGTATGTTTTCATGCAGGGTCATGGCATGCTCAACAAGTGCTCTCTGTTACAACTGGTGTAACAATGGTACAAGTTCGTGAATATGTCCTCTTGTTCCTACCCTAGGTCTACTCCAAAGGAGTTAAGGGTGAATGGCTTGACCTGAAGTCAACAGTACTGGGACTGGCCCAGAGTTGGTAGAGGCAAGGATGAGGTAGAGGCAAGGCAAGGCACAAGGGAGGGGATCTCAAGAAACAAGTTGACAACACAAATAAGTGTATATCAAGGTTAAAGAAAGAGATATGTACAGGTGGTGCTCTAATATATATAGTATGGTACTTTAGGGCAGGGGTTGGAGCCCTAAAGATAAATAAGAAGGTATGTAGCATGTTGCATCATGTAGCATGTGAGATAAAGATAAGGAAAGGAAAGGGAAACTCATAGCCTATGAGAGAAGGCTATGTAGGAGGGCAGTGTCTATGTGAGTCAAGATGAGTAAGTAAGAGTTATAAAGGAAAAGAGACAGAGAGTCCCAGAGGTGGTGGAGAGGGGAGTATCCAGAGGCAATGTGGCATAGCCTATCTCTCAAACAGTGACTTGTCTAGGAGGTTGGCCCATGTGGAAGCAGGGATCTGGTAGTCTCGGAGATTGGTGGAGATCTCAGTGAAGATGGAAGAGCCAAGGTGGTCAAGATGGGAGGGGGGCATAACTGACAAAGGGATTGGAGTTGGGAGATGAGGAGGAGGAGGAGAATGAGAAAATGGGTATGGGGTCTCCTCAACCGTAACATTACCCCCTTTGTTGATCTGAAGTACCATCTCAGACTCAACATCATCCACTGTAGTCTCCTTCATTGACTTTGTAGTTGGTGAGATCCCAGGAGGAGGAAGAGAGGTTGTGGGGGCATTGGGACCAGATGTGATTGCAGGCATAGCAATTGGTGCAGCAGTGGTTGGGATAGAGGGATTGGATGTGTCTGGGGGCGACAATGCAGCAAAAGCAGCACTGGTACCAGGGGCAGTCCTGCTGAATACATATGTCCAAGCTGTTTGCATTGGAAGTACCGGGTGTGCTCCAAGCATTCCATAGATATAGTGGGGCCATCAGGGTGGGGGGTGAATATGTAGGATATGGGGCCCACATTAGGCTGGGGGTCACTATCCATGGTTGGAGTTGGGTAATTGGGATCCAATCCAGTGGTTCCTGACTGGTCACGGGTCCTGCTAGGAATGTAGATGTGGAGGGGTGGGCAGACAGCTGTAGGGTCTTCCAATGGGGGGGAAAAAGAGTGTGGGGGCTATGATGGAAAGCTGCCCAAGAAAAGGAGATGGTGGGCATGCCTGAGGAGGTGACAAGCAGTTGGGAGGAGTTTGGTGGGGTGGTCTCCAGGTATGGAGGGGGAGGGGAAAGAGGTCTCTTGGGGAGAAAAGTGGATGGTTCCATGACTTCTGAGAACAGAGCTTCCATTGTTGAGTCAGGGACTGAGCTCTCTTGATCCAACAAGAGTGGTGGTTGAAGAGGGAGTATCAGATCCAGGAAAGCACTCAGAGATGGCAGGTTCAGGGGTGTTGTTGTAGTATCTCTCCCATTTATTCTGGGGGAGAGCAAAGATGATGGGATTGAGAATAATGGATAGTTCTTTAAAGGGAATGAGGGAGATGTAGAAGTTAACTCCTGTGATGTGCAGGTGGTCCAGGGTGTTGTTTCATAGTTCAAGCATGGTGTAGAGATCCTACATTACCTGGTGCACACATGAGGTGAACTCCCCTCTTTCATTGTCCTAAAATACTTCATATGTTATTCTGATTCATCCTTAGTCTCTTTCCCACCATCCAGTGCTCTTTTGACTGTTGGAACCTCTGCTCCATCTGACTACTTACTTCAGACTTCATTTTGAATGGTCTACATTCCTTTTCTGGCCTTCATATCTGCTTTGGACATTATATCTTGGTTCTGCACTTGAGTTTCCTTTCCTACAATGTATACTTTCATGTATACCTTCTATTCTTTTATGTATCCTCTTTTTAGTTATAACACTTAAAGTCCAGTTAACTCTGGACTATAAAGTGCTCTACTTAGCATTTAGAATGCATCTTTCCTGATTCTCAGTGCTATTCCTCTAAGTGTTTGTCTGAGTTCCCAACACATTTCCACTGCCAACACCATATTCCAAATCCTTTTACCACTGATCTGATCAATCTGATACTACATTTATTTCTGAAATACATCTGGAATCTCTAATGTTGAGTCTAGTAAGCCATAGCATTATCCTTCTCTTTGTTATTGCTCTTCTTTGAATCCCTTTAGGGTTAAACTATTCATACCTTTCTTATATACTTTCTTTTGCTACTAACCTGACTGGAGGAATTTCCTTCCAGGAGGCTTTATAGCAGTTTTACAATGGTTTGCTTGATGGCAAGCATGGGGGTGGGGGAGTCTCTTCCATCAAGGAGGCTGGGGCCCAGGAAGGAAGAGGTACTTGTCTGGACCCTAAAGGCCCAGGGGAGAAGGGATCGAAGGGTGGTGTAGAGATTGTATTGGCAGACAAGGTGGCAGTGCGTTTCATCACTCACGAAGAAGGGGAGGGACTCAAGTGCCTCCGACATTTGAGGTCTTTCAAGAATGCCAATATAGAGTAGGCAACAGGTGGATGGTGGGAGGTGGCTGATATGGGTGGAGAGGGGGATGGAGTGGATGAAGGGGAAGGACATTGACAATGGAGACAGTACTTGAGAGAGAGGGGTTTCAGAGTCCAACTCTTCTTTTACACTCAGAGAGTACTGCCTTGGCATTTCCTAGGTGGGATTCTGGTTCCCACATTTATTCCGAGTCTGGGTATCCCTGCCAGTGCACCAGGTACTGCCTTCTTCAGGACATTCTGTGATGGTTAATAATCTTCTTCATGTCATATTCCTCCTTGGTGCCTAGGAGTTTTGGGAGTGGGTGAGGGAAGTTTGGTCTGTGTTCAGGGGTCTCCCAATAGGACAATAATAAGGAGGCATGGAAGACATCATGGATCTTCCATTGCAATGGAAGATTTAGCCAATAAGCAACCTTGAAGATCATGGTGGAGATCTCAAATGGTCCAGTTCAGTGGGGAGATAGCTTCTGAGATGGGATCTGTAGTTTGAGGTTGTGGCTGTCGAGCCACACCTTATCTCCTATCTTCCACAGCTGGAACCAAGAAAGGTTCTGTTCTTTCATCTTCTGTTGCACAAGGGTGTGCACAGTCTCCACTTCTTTCTGTGCCTCATCTACATAAATCAGAAAGGCAGGTTTCAAGGGCAGGGTTAAGTGTTTTTCCAATTGCCAGGTAAGAGTGAGGAGAGTATCCAAGCATCAGGAAGAATGGCAATTTATGGGTGATGGAATGTTCCACAGAGTTGTGGGCGAATTCCATGAATGGAAGGAGGTCAAGCCATTTCTGGGGGATGCCATCACAGTAGATGTGTAGGTAGGTCTCCAGCTCTTGATTGTATCATTCCGTTTCCACATTGATTTAGGGATGATATGCCATGGAGAGCGAAATGTCATATCCAAGGAGGTGTGCTAGTTTCTTGGCAAAGGCTGATGTGAATTGTGGGCCTTGATCAGAGAGTAACCAGTTATGGAGACCAAACCTTTTGAACATGTGTTCAAAAAATAAACAGGCTATGCCAGCAGCATTCACCATTTTCATACAAGGGGCCAACATTACCCCCTTCAGAAGCCCATGGTCGACCATAACCATGACAGAATCAAAGCCTCCCACTGAAGGTAAATCAGTGATCAGATCCACAGAGAGGTGTTGGAAGGGATGGGTGGTAGTGAAATCGAGGGGGACAAGGGGGGGAATGGTGGGGTGTGTCTGTACTTTATGCTTGGCAAACTGTGCAACCAGTGACATATCATTGGATGAAGGAGGAAAGGCCAGGCCACCAGTAGTTGCAAGAGAGGAGTATGATGGTATGAAGATGACCACTGTGGCCACCCTTGAATGACAAATGGGCAGCAGAGACAAGGTCGTGATGGATGTCAGATGGGACATAGAGGCAATTTTTGAAGTACAGGCAGCCCTCGATATAGGACCAGTTGGCAGCAACCATGCAGCCAAGAGGGGGGAATTCTTCCTCCATATGGTGGAGGGCATCCAACACAAGAGGATTGGTGGCAGAGGAGGATCATATTTTGTCAGCAAGTGCCAGGTCAATGGCATGGAGTTGGTGGGCAAAGGTGTCATCAGGTAGCATCTGAACAGTGGTGTTGTCGTTTGATGTGTCAACAGAATCCTTCCTAGACAGGGCATCCACAGGGGCCATTTTGCTCCCCAGGAAAGCGACATAGGACAGGTCAAAGTCCTGTAGAAAAAGCAACCAGTACACTTGCTAGCATGACAGCTTCTGTGGCTCTTTGAAGTACATCAAGTTCTTGTGGTCCATTTGGACTGTGACAGGGTGGGAGGAGCCCAGTAGGTATTGGTGCCATTCCTCCAAAGCATGAATGACAGCAAGTAGTTTGCAGTCAAAGATGTCATAGTTTCGTTCTGCCAGCAAGAACATTTGGGAGATATACCCACAAGGGTGCAGGTTGCCATTGGAATCAGGTTGCATCAAGACTCCACTGGACACCATCAAGGAGGTGTTGGTCATGACAGTGAACAGTTTGGAGGGGTCAGGGAAAGCCAGGATGGGCTTGGAAGTGAAAGCCTGTTGAAGAGCTTGAAACACGGTTTCCTGTGGGGCATTCCAGTGCCACGGTTGAATTTTCAAGGTAAGGCTGACAAGGGGGTGGGTGATAGCTGAGAAGGAGGGGATGAATCTGTGATAGAAGTTGCAGAATCTGAGGAAGGATCTGACATCCTTCATGTCCACCAGGGTCTTCCATTCATTAATTGTCTTTAGCTTGGCAGGGTCCATTTTTGCCCCATCTTTGCTGACAACCATCCCCAGATATTCCACCTTGGGTGTGGCAAAGGTATATTTTTCCAGCTTGAGGAACATCTCGTGCTCACAGAAGTGCTGGAGCACCTTTTGCATTTATTCCTTGTGTAACTTTGCATCCACCAAGTGGATGAGGAGGTCATCCATATAGATGATAAACCATCCTTTCACAATGTAGTCTCCAAAGATGTCATTCATAAATGCTTGGAATGTGGCAGGGGAGTTGTATATTCTGAAGAACATAACTGTGGGCTCGAAAAGTCCTAGGGGGGTGAGGAAGGCTGCCTTCCACCAATCTTCTGGTTTGATCAAGACATTGTTATAACCCCATCTGACATTGAATTTGGTAAACATGGTGGACCCTTTGAGTTTGTCCACAAGGTCAGATATGAGGGGCAATGGGTAGGTGTTCTTGATCATGTGTTGGTTCAGGTATTGGTAGTCCTGGCAGGGTCACAGTTTCCCATCTTTCTTTTGAATGAAAAAGAAAGGGGAAGCCTGGGGGGACTTTGATGGCATAATCTTTCAGCTCTTTGGGTGTTCTTCAACAAACTCCTTGCAGGCTTGTTGTTCCACAGGGTTTAACAGATAGGCCTTGGCATGCCATGGTACAAACAAGTCTTTTAACTTGATGGCATGATTGTATAGTCAAGAGGGAGGGAGTTTTGTGTCTTTCTTGTTAAAGACATCCTCATAGTCTTGAAAGGCCTCAGGAATCATGGTGGTCACTTTGTCTTGTTGTTGTGCTATCACCATGGATAGCATAGTTCACCACAATACAAACTCTGGTATATCTCCATGGGCATGAAAGAATCTAGCATATTGGACCAGTGTCCACTTTCTGAACCCTTCTTGGAGTTCTTGCTCTATCCATTCTTCATTGTCACTGCCCAGGTACCTCATAAGGTACCACTGTTTCAAGACCTCAGGGTTGGCACCTGCAATGTCTCAATATCAGAATGGCGTAATCATTACATGCCCCTCCATCCAGTGAACATCTGGATTAATCAACCGGAACCAAGGGATTTCAAGGATGATGTCATCCTTGCTGCAACTGAGGATGTAAAGGTCCCACTGTTCCTTTATTCCTCCATAGTCCAAGATGACCATAGCCTTGAACTTTATGATACCCAACTGGTTTTTGGTACCATCCATGTTTCATGCCTTGATGGGCAGGTGTAGTCTGGTAATTGGTAGGCCCAGATGCCTGACTGCTTCTCAATTGATGAAGCAGCCCATAGCTCCTGAATCCAAAAGCACAGTGTTCCAATGATTTTGCCATCCTGCTTCCAGATCAAGAGAGGAATATGAATAGAATGTGATCTTGATCCAGAAATAAATACAGGGGCTATTGTTATGGAAGGTACTAACATTGGTTCAGTCCTTCCTCCTAAAAATGCACTGGTGCAGGGGAGCTCCTAGCATCCAATGGTGCTTTTCTTGTATCTCCTCCATTGGGGTGGGTACTGGCTGAAGATATGGCTGCGGGATCCTCTTGAGTTTTGAGGATATGGACATGTTCATTGTTCCACATAGTGGCTTTCTGTCCCTTCAATGGGACTTCTTCTTTGTCAAGAGAAGGATCGAATGAGGACCTCAGTGTCCTCAAAATCTCATCCCTACTTTGCCCACACCAAAGGTCCTTGATGAATTCATCCAGTGGGTCTGTGGTGGCAGAGAATGGTCTCCCAATGGAGGATTGGGTCTCCATGGCTCTGGTCTTGGCATTAATCGGGCCACCACTCTTCTCATAGCCCAGATGTTTCCTAGTAGAACATCCTTTCTTCTTGCAGCTGAAGCAAAGATGCTTCCTGTTATGGTTAAGGAGACCCCATACACATTTTCTCTTTCTCCTCCTTCTTGTTGCCTCCTGACTCCTATCCCTTTGGTGGTTATCCCCCCATCCCATCTCAACCACCCTGGCTCCTCTTTCTTTATTGAGATCTTCCACAATCTCCGAAATTACCAGATCTCCACCTCCACATGGGCTGATCTCTTAGATGAGTCCCTCTTCAAGGGATAGTCTTCCTTCATTGCCTCCAGGACTCTCCACTTCCTTTTCCTCTATGACTCTCACTTACTCCCTCTGACTTGCATTGACACTACCCTTCTACATAGCCTTCTCTCACAGGTTATGCATTTCCATTTCCTACCATCTTGTTTACCTCATGTGCTATGTGACACAATGTGTCCTTTCCTTATTTATCTTTAGGGCTCTGACTCCTGCCCTAAAGTGCCTTACTATATATATTAGGGCACTGCTTGTACCTCTTCCTTTCTTTAACCTTGATATACACTTATTCATGTTGTCAACTCGTCCCTCGAGATCCCCTCCCTCATGCCTCGCCTTCTCTCTGCCTCATCCTCCCCTCTTCCAACTCTGGGCCAGTTCCAGTACTGTTGACTTCAGTCAAGCCATTCATCCTTAACTCCTTTGGAGTAGACCTAGGGTAGGAACGAGATGTCATGTTCATGAATGTGTACCATTGTTACACTGGTTGTAATATTTCCTAATGCATTTGAAGTGTTCCCCAGGACTGATGGTGATTTTATCAACATCCATAGCATTGGGATTGTGAGTATGACCATGGCCTCCATAAGCTGGTTTCAGCCCCCTCCTGATGTTTCAGATTCATTTGAAGTTGCCTTCAATCTTGGATGATTTTTTGTAGACATCTTCCATGGAGATGGTGGTTTGGAGGGTTCCAGACATGGTAAGTTGGGTAGTGATCTGTGGGTCAAGTTCTTGCAGGTACCATTCCAGTAGGGCATTAAAATCAGTGATCTTGGGTCTAACTGAGAGGAGAGAAAAGCTGGAGACATATTTCTCAAATCTTCAGGGATCTCTGGTATCCTGTACAAGTGAAGAGAGTTCGACTTGTGCTTGGGCAGCAGTATCATAAGGGGTGAATGTGTTGGTGAATGCATTCCTAATTGCAGCAAAGTGGGTTTTTCCATGGGGTATCCTGCCATCCTTAATTTTGGCAAGCCACACTTTTGCAAAGGCCTTTCCTCTTCCTTTCTGCATGTGGTTGAGGAAGATATAACTCTTCATGAGATCTCCGAGTGTCTTGTTGAGGGAGAAGTAACCCTCCATAGCCATAAGCCATCTGTTTGCATCACCAGATTCTCCAGAGAATTCCTCAGGTAAAGCAGCTTTAACTCCAGGCATGTCTTTGTCTTTGTCTTTGTCTTTGTCTCCAGGTTCAGGGTCATTATCTGGTGGGCCAAGGAGTGGGTCAGAAAGGAGGTCAGTTCTTCTGACAAAGTCTCTGTATGTCTTTTCATCATCATTGGGGGAGGAGGGTTCCTCGTTGGATTCCTTGGAGATGAATGGTTGAGTTGGGACATCAACATGGATCTCTAATGGGTGGTGACCACTAGAGGAGGCTCTCAATAGAGCAGGGGATGGGGTGTGGCAACAAGGTGGGGGCACAAAGGCTCTGGTTCTTGGTTGAGAACTAATCCTTCTAGAGGATTGGGAAGAGTCAGAGTGAGGAATAGGAGAGAAGGTGTAAGATGGGGGATTGGGTTGTGGTGGGGAGATGTATTGCTCTTCATTAGAAGAGGCTTCTCTACCTCAGTAGAGTAGAGAGTCTAGGCATATGGACCATGTCTTGCTCAGGTTCTAGACTACCACCAGGTAGTCTCCAGGGAGGTTTAGGCTTGATAGCACTGGTAAAGGTATAACCTTGATATTTTGTTACAACTGGTGTAACAATGGTACACATTCATGAACATGTCCTCTTGTTCCTACCCTAGGTCTACTCCAAAGGAGTTAAGGGTGAATGGCTTGACCTGAAGTCAACAGTACTGGGACTGGCCCAGAGTTGGTAGAGGCAAGGATAAGGTAGAGGCAAGGCAAGGCACAAGGGAGGGGATCTCAAGAAACAAGTTGACAACACAAATAAGTGTATATCAAGGTTAAAGAAAGAGATATGTACAGGTGGTGCTCTAATATATATAGTATGGTACTTTAGGGAGGTTAGAGCCCTAAAGATAAATAAGAAGGTAGTGCAACATCGTGTAGCATGTGAGGTAAATGTAAGGAAAGGAAAGGGAAACTCATAGCCTATGAGAGAAGGCTATGTAGGAGGGCAGTGTCTATGTGAGTCAAGATGAGTAAGTAAGAGTCATAAAGTGACATAATTTGGTTATGTCAAAGGCAATCAACTTATTATGATTGAGTGAAAAATGGGCCAGGCTGAGGTTTGAACCCAAGACCTCCTGGATATATACCAGATGCTCTAACTACTGAGCTATCTAGCCACTGGGACCAACTAGAAGGTCCAACTTAAGTGGCTTACAGCAGGTTTGCCTGATGCACTAGTTATAGATGTGCTACTAGGGGGAATTGAATGGTGACTGGGCACTTATATCAATTCTGACATAAAGGAAAAGAGACGGAGAGTTCCAGAGGCAGTGAAGAGGGGAGTACCTAGAGGCAATGGAGCATAGCCTATCCCTCAAACAGTGACTTGTCTAGGAGGTCAGCCCACATGAAAGCAGAGATCTGGTAGTCTCGGAGATTGGTGAAGATCTCAGTGAAGATAGAAGAATCAGGGTGGTTGAGATGGGAGTGGGGTGTAACCAATAAAGGGATTGGAGTTTGGAGATGAAGAGGAGGAGGAGAATGAGAAAATGGGTATGGGGTCTCCTCAACCATAACACTCCCAGGTCAGTCTATATAAATGTAATATAATGGTGTCAACCCTGTTACTGCAAGGTTTGACTACTACTTCACTGGTGCGGTGACAAAAATCCTCACCATACAATTCGTCCACCCATCCAACAACAAAAAGGATTTCATTCAATTGAGTCCTATTTGATTGTTTGTGCACACTAAAGACACAAGGTAGTATCCCTGAGGTTTCAGAAGATCTGTATAATGCTTCCACAATGAGATACCATCCTGAAGAGCTTGTATTCAATTGAGACAGTTTATTTTGTGATTGTATCACTGGTATGAACTACTACTGGTTTATCTTGAGAACTTTTTTTGCATGACCTTCAGCTTGAAAATGTCTACCTGATCACATCCACATGGCATTGGAATACCTTCCAATCCAAGATCAAAGACTGCAGAAAGCAGGTATGGGTTCCAAGTACAGTAGACTTTCTCATAATGCATATGCTCAAAATGTATATTTCTCATACTATATGGAAATTGGTGGCTCCCACTGTGGAACAGTGAGAAAATCAACAATAATTGTATAACATATATATATCAACTTTAGGCACCATTATACATTATTAGATGGACCTTTTGGTGGGCCAGGGCCTGGCTCTGAGTTGTTCTTCAGGTCAATGTACATTTTTTGGACCATGCACTCATTTTTCAGACCAATGTACTCATTTTTTGGATCAATGTAATTGTCTGCAACTACTTATAAGTTATCAAAACTGTTGGAATTACAAACATGCCACAGTAGATTACATAATCATGGACTATTTCCATGCGTCATAGTTTAGTTACACCTCAGCTGGTTTTCCAACCACTGAGTACTTAGATATTCAATGAAAACATGGTTCAAAACCTATCAAATCTAATCATGTCTCTGAGAATCCCTTCTGAGTAGCACAAACCTCACAATAAGCTTTGCTCACAGGAGAGGGATGGATTGCACCATTTTGTTAAGCCTACAAGATTCATGAATTCCATCATCATGGTAAAGCAGGTTCTGTGGATCTTGCAGCTGTCGAGATGGAGCAAAACATAATGTCACACTATTTGGCTGGTGTCACATATTTGTCACAGTGTGTGACTTTTGCAGTACTGTATAGCATATCATAGTGTATAAACATTTTTGTCTCCTAACACTAAACATTATGAGAAAGTCTACTGTACATAGACTTTGAATAGCGTTAGCAGCCAGTGCAGACAACTAAGATGAATATTCCAACTAACCAACTTTCAGGCAGGGGAAAATTTCCCCATTCTCTCAGACTCATGGCTACGAGTGACAGAATTCATATGGGACAAAATTTGCAAACTTGTTGGACATTTTTGAACCACAGCAATTTTCAGAAGCATTGCAATGCTTTGTGAGATAATTATGCCCATTGCATTTGTGTTTCTCATGCATGCCATGTCCATTCATAGAGGTGCCTTTCTGTTTATCAAAGAACTAACCGACATTTTGTGTCATTCTTGGGTTCTGTGAGTGCTTGACTTGGCATGTTGGAAAGGCAGAAGCAGAAGACAAGGAAATGGAAAAGAAGACAGCTGGGCATGTTACAGATTCTCACTGGGTACAGGGATCATTGATGAGGATATCACCCTGAAGCCAAGCACACTCTTCAGAACCACATCCTAACAAGAAACAAAATTGAAGGATCACAACCATGTTGAATGCAAATTCAAATATGGCTGATTCAGAACCTCTGGAATTCTTATAACACTTCTGAAACATAGTTTTTGAAAGTGACCGTCACCAGCAATCAGACTGTTGGGCAGCTCATTTAGTCCATGGTTCCCATTTCCAACTTCAACAACTTGGATGATAATTTCAGTGGAGTGAGAACAAGTGCCAAGGGATAATTATGGTGTATAGGGTACAGTCAATTAGGCCAACCAAATTGACAGTGTGTTGATTAACACTGTTGATCAACACTAATCAACTGTGGTTCCAGATGCAGAGTGTTTGTAGCCGGTTGATTAGGGTTGATTAGGGTTGTGACAGATTGGGTAGATGACAATGATACTACTAATATACCTGTCATGAAAGCCAACATCATCACTGTGACATACATCAAATCTTTCAAAATTAAGGTTTATGTATCACAGTGCCCTCAATAACAGTGTGACTTCGTGCACAACAACACTCACCAATGGATTCCACTGATAGAGTCCACCTTCAGCTACTCAAACTATACCTCCATAACCTACCACCACTCAAAACACTCCCTTATCATGCCCCTGCAGAGTCTGTCTACACATTCAATGCATTTTCTGTTGACCCAGAATGGGAAGATGACATTGGTTGGGAAGGTGCTATGAACTGTGAGCTTGAGATTCAATTGGGCAGCTGTGCCAAGGGGCCTATTGTTTTAACTGAACAGGGCCCTGGTCTTGATGGGGTCATTGATATCCTCAGCAAATATCTCACTGAGTTTCCATCATCAATCATCCTGAGGAAATGGGTCAGTGACTTGATGGAATCAGCCAAGATTGTATATGAAGGGGTGAAAATACTGGTATGTGTTGTGCTTCAAGATTTACTAGGGCCTAACTATTGAATGCCTGTTCATTCAACAGCTTCCCAAGCTGAGGCTGCTAAGCATAAACTCAAAACCAACAACTGCCACAAGTACATCAAATGAAGCTAAAAAGAAGAAGACATCAGCCACTACTGGTAACATGAGTCGAAAGATGAAGTCCAAGCAGGAAGTGAAACCTGCCACAAAGGTCATTGAAGACTTCGACAACACAGACTTTATCTCCTCAGATGAAGACAAGGACACTTGATCAGGTGGTGCATGGACACTCCTGCTCCTCTAAAGGATTTCCAAGCCTTGCTGCCCAAGTGAACCAACACCCAAACAGATTCTTAAGGATGGCACCACTCAGAAGTTTGTCCGCTGTCTCGCCAGCAATGGCTGCCACACAACCTGGGTTTGGCCAAGAATTCATCAGTGCATTCTTGTCCATGCAAAAATTTGTAACTACTTGCCTGCCAACCTGCATTGTAAAGCTCTTGATCAGTTAGCAAGTAATGCCAAATTATCTCAAATCATTATGGAGCAAGCTCCTCAAGCTCAAAGCTCATCCAAGCCAGCTTCCAAGCACCAGAAGACTGGACCGGTAACTGAACATTGGATGGAAAAGAAAATGGATACTTTTCTTACTGAGGGGAAAAGCAGTGGAAGGGACATGTTGACAAAGTGCTGATGAAATTTGTGGTTTGTGTGGGAATTCCACCTACTGTCTTTGATGCTGCAGAGTTCAAGGAATTTGCTAATACATATGTTGAATCCAAGCTGGAATCCTCCAAGCTCAAGCATGATCACTGGAAAACTTATCCCAGAAGAGACAGCACAAATCAATGTGTTGATTCAAGGATACCTTCAAGAATGTTGTAACCTCACTATGACTTTTGATGGGGGGAAGATTAGGCATCCAAAAGCCATCTATACCATTCATGTGACTACCCCTAATCACCACACATTTTGTATGGATATTGATGATGGTGCATGTTTGAGTCATTCTGCTACATATATTTCTGAGGCCTTGAAACGAGTATGTACATCATAAATCTTCCATTATGGTCATCTCAAACAGAATCAGGTAATTGAGGTAATTGATCCCTGGCAGTTTGCTGGCATCTCCTCCGATAATGCTGGCAATACTTGAAAGGCACAAGAGCTGCTCTGCAAGAAATATCCCCATATTCTCAATATCCAAGACATTTGCCACCTTCTGAACAATGCTATTAAGTCAATATGTTCCCTTCCAGAATATGAAGAGGTTTGTGTGATACAATTCTTGTTGTGACTAATCCCTATCTTGACTCCATCAGGAAAAATGGAGAAGTCTACATTGTACAATGTAGTCTATGTCACACTTGTAGTAACTGTTACTATCCCCCTTCTACTTAGTACAATGTAGACAATGTTGCATAAGGGTTTTACAACATAGTGCAACAGTAGCCTAGGTAATCTTGACAACTGTTAGTTACTGTAGTCTATGTAGTCCAAGTAGATAACCCTGCTCAGGCTTCAATAAATTGAAATGGGTTTGATTTAATTGGCACTATGCAGCAAAAAAAGCATTGCAACGTAGTTGGGATGTTACACCACTACCATGGCCACAATGAAAATTTAGTATATATCCATACCCTCCAAGTCAGCATACTTGTCAGGTCCCTGTTCCTCATCCTTGTCATACTGGCTCTCAATCTCCTCTGAATCATCATACTCAGACTGATCCTCAGATCCATCATGACAGCGAGGATGGTAAACAATAAATTAGCAGGAACACTTGGTGGGATGGACTTAACCTTTTTTTCCCTGGCTCTTGGCACATAAGCATTGATGTATGACAAGCTCATGAGTACTGTGGGTAGCAGATAAGCATCTGTGTGCTACTATGCTTCTTGATGAGCAGGATGGACTTACCTTTTTTTTTCCCTAGCTCTTGGCACATGAGTGCTGATGTGTGTGAGTGAGAGAGTGCTGTGGGTGGCAGATAATGGTTGGTGTGGGTAGTGAGCAGGTATGAGGAACAAGCAGCATGATGGACTTACTTTGTGTGATGAGCAGGCAAGTACTGTGGGTTGTGAGCAGGTAGGTGATGAGCAAGTGCACTTACTTTTTTTTTCCAGAACTTTGTTAGAGAAAAAAGGAGCAGGACATTGAATGGCACAGTGGAGGTGAGAACAAACCATTGTTGGTTAAATGTCATGTGCCACCCTAGGGCTGGTAAATGTTGCCTTATGTGGCTGTGTCACTCTCAGTACCTCAAGCCACATGGGAACTCAAGTAGGTACTCATCGATTGCCCAAATCCTCAACCCACACAGTCTCAATGTTGTCCAGCCAGTCCAGCATGACACCCATGACCACACCACCACCTTGCCCAACTTCTCCACTTACCTTGACCTCTGGACAGCACTCATTGTCCACGTGTCATGCATTAGTGTTTCTATCCACCCCATCTGGTATCAAGGACCATATGGCGAAGATCACACCTTTGCCTTGCCCACTGTATGATGATCAACTATTGTAGCTCACGTTATTTACCTAGGATTGTTGTCTTGAAGACAAAGGCCCCCATCTCACCGCCTCACCCTCACCCTTGCCCTCACTCCATCTCACCATCCCACCTTCATGGTCTCAACCACTCACCATCACCCTCATCTTGCCTTCAACTTGTCCTTATTTTCACTTTGGGCATGTAGGAGCAGTTACACAATGCATGTGATCATGCACATCATGTAGTCACTCCTGCATGCTTTCCAGGTATGCATATAATTATTTCTTTGAAGACGAGTGTGGCCCCTGTCTTACTGCCTACCCCCACCCTTGCTCGTCTTGCTGTCTTGCCTTCACCATCTCAACCATTCCCCATCTCACCACCTCACCCTTGCCCTCACTCTCATCTCACTATCTCACCCCCACCCTTGTCTCCACTCTTGTCCCCGTCTCACCATCTCACCACCTCGCCCTCTTGTCCCTGTCTCACTGTCACCATCTCACCACCTTGCTCTCACTCTCATCTCACCATCTCACCCCCACCCTTGCCTCCATTCTTGTCCCCATCTCACTGTCCCTGTCTCACCACATCACTCTCATCTCACCGTCTCATCCCCACACTTGCCCCCAGCCCTTGCTGTCTCCCCCCCACTCCTGTCTCTGTCTTGCTATGTTGCCATGTTGCCCCCACCCTTGCCCCCATTCTTGTCCCCATCTTG
>JBBPQP010000405.1:0-27053 GCA_038092555.1 Boletus subgraveolens | reverse complement strand
ACCATGATGCCCCCCATATCATTCCCCCCCGACAGGCGAATGTCCGTCCCCGAAAATATTGCCCCCGCTGTCGGCCCAACCAGAAACGTACGCTCGCGCTCACGCCCACCGTCACGCCAGTTACGCGAAGCTGTGCCATCTACCCCTCCCCTCGCCCCCTCTACCGCCCTGGCAGACGACCCGTCTGCCCCGCCCCCATCTTCATCCTCGACCGCTAAGCAGGTCAAGGAATCTGGTTCGACCCCTTACTCTCGGTCCCCCGAGCTAAGGGTCTCACACAAACTTGCCGAGCGGAAGCGCCGGAAGGAAATGAAAGATTTGTTCGATGAACTACGAGATCAGCTCCCGGCTGACCGTGGTATGAAAGCGAGCAAATGGGAGATTCTCAGCAAAGGTCTCTCTTTTCTCTCTTGTCTTATAGTCACAGCTCACCCCGCCTTGCAGCCATTGACTTTGTAATCAATCTCAAGCAGAGCCATCAAGACATGGCCCGCGAAATCGACATGCTGAGGCACGAGTTGGATGGCTTGCGGCAGGGCATGCCACCGTTCGGCCCAGGTGGACCTCCACATTCAATTGTGTACAGTCAAGGTCCGGTGCCATACCCCCCGCCTCCCCCCGGCGCAATATCGCATTCTTCTCAACCACATTCCCATCAACCACCGCAGTCACAGTCACGACCGTCATCTTCGGAAAATGCATACTCATCAGCAGCGGGGCAGTCGTCAGCTGCAGCGACGAATGGAAGTATACCTACGAATAGGGTGGAGGCCCCTCCGACCTGAGTGCATCATGTTGCCACCGTTTCTGTTCTCATGTCGCGTCTTCGAGTCGTCATTTACGCCGGGGTTACCGCATTTCTCGTTTCTAAACGGACAATTGCTTCAGGGATGAGCTCGCTGATGTACATAGTGCTACGCTTAGTTTTTTCGTTTGTCGCAATCATCATCACTATAGCATCTGCCAGTCATGTATGTTGTAATTGTATGACCATAATGCTTGTCCGCTCGAGATTACGTGATCCACTCAACTCGGCTAGCTGCTTGGTCCACACGTCCGACGACGACAACGCCTTTGTCAACAGCCGGCGCGGATGTTCCTCGTCTCTTCTGCGTAACCTGCGTCTCACGGAAACTTTCCGTCTC
Source organism: Boletus subgraveolens (assembly GCA_038092555.1). Taxonomy (NCBI): domain Eukaryota; kingdom Fungi; phylum Basidiomycota; class Agaricomycetes; order Boletales; family Boletaceae; genus Boletus; species Boletus subgraveolens. The sequence continues at coordinate 25,908 of JBBPQP010000405.1, read as the reverse complement.
TAATCATTACCCGCTTCGCACGTACATCCGCCATGCCTCCAAAGTCTGCCGAATCCCTCCTTTTCCACAAGAAGAAACCTATCAGGAAAGATCCCTCCAATGGGACACCCCCTTCGCCCCGTAAATCCGCAACACCACGCCAACAACCCACCCCACCCAACGCGGACGACGCCGAGGACAGTGTCAAGCTCCCCGACGGCGAGTTCTCCGAGTACAAGCTCATGTCTTCTGCGCTCAACGGATGGAAATATGACGTGATGAAATTCGACTCGCGAAAAGTCGTAGACGTCTCGACGTGGGATGAGCCGATAAAGCTGAACAGGAAGGATCTTAGGAGACATGAGTCGAATTCGGTCCAGCAGGTTGCTGTTGGCCCAATGTTGGGGGCTGACGGCAAACCGGTGGTGGGTCCGGATGGGAGACTAGTCATGGTCGACGCAGATGGCCGGCCTATCGCGAACACGACGGGAGAGGGTTCGTCCAAGGAGAAAGAGACCAAGGGAAAGACTCCCGCGAATGGCAAAAAGAAGATGACGAGGAAAACACGTCAGGTTTTCAAAGTTCCAGAGGATGTCCGGCAGCTCAGGAGGGAAGAGAGATACCCATGGGTGATGGAAGATGCGAGGCAAAACGAGGTTTGGGTTGGGCAACTGGAAGAGGTCTCAAAGGCAGAAACACATGCGCTTTTCATGCCCGCCGCTCAAGAGGTGTTCAAATTCGTGCCTGCTAACCGATGGTACAAGTTCCACAAGAAACCAAAGCACCATGTCCCAAACTTGGAGGAGGCCGAGTCATTGGTACGTACTGCTTGCTCCTCTTTTGTTGCAGCTAGTTTCATACCCTCTATTCAAGATGGCAAAGATTCAAAAGAACAAGGATCCAGAGCGCTGGCTATTGCACCGCAGGCATGGACAAGGTCCTTCCGCAGCTACGTCAGCCATGTTCAAGACGGATCCCGAAGGACACGCCGTCGTCGGCGTAGCGCATAATGCCAGTCAAAGCAGAGCACCAGGCGGAAGGGCTTTGCGAACAGTGAACAGAGGTTCGCAGGGAGCAGAGCAGGACGAGGAGGGAGATGTGCGGCCCAAACGAGAAGACGACGGCGAAGGCCATCTTGACGAACAACTATTTGAAGAAGATGTCGCAGATGATGACGAGCACGAGGCCGCAGATATGGACGACGAGGAAGCCAAAGAACTTGAGGTGAGCCGGTAGAGGTGTTACTCTCCAAGTCTCATCATGAACGTTCATCCCGCAGGAACGGCTAAAACGAGAGTATAAACTAGCCAACAAGCGGCGCGAAGGGTATGTCGACGAGTCTGATGAGGACGAAGACGAGTCCCAGCTGTCAAAGGATGGTAAATCCCTCAAGAAACTCATGCGCAAATTAGAGAAGAATGTTGCATATGAAAGTGACGAAGAGCGCAATCCATATGCAAGCTCGGTGAGCCCAGTGCTACCCGCTACTCTTACTCACAGGTCTCACCTTGTATTGACAGGACGAAAATGAGGAGGAGGAAGAGCCTCCGCTCGTCTCGAACGAACCTGCTATACAGCAGCAACCTCAGCAGGTGAAATCTCGGTCAGCTTCTCAGCAGCCAGCCACAAAGCCTCCGACTACAGAAGGTTCCACTGTTGGCTCCCGGACCGTTTCGCCAGCACCCATGTCTAGCTTGGGTGGGCATTCTGTTGTTGCCAAACGAGCTACAAGCCCAAAGGCTCCGAAACCCAAATCAGCCAACGTGAGCAGAGGGAATAGTCCGCTCAGCGGTGTGCCTGGAGGAGGCAGTCGGCCAACCAGCCCCGTTTTGGGTAGCCGGGCCACTAGTCCGGCAGCTGGTGGAAAAGGCTCACCGACTAACGCCATTTCAAAGCCCGCGAATAAACGCAAAGTTGATGAACTTTCTGGGGCTGGTGCGACCAGCGGCGCGATCAACGGCACCAATGCTCCGAAGCCCAAGAAGCGGAAGCCACTGCCAACCGGCCCCGCGCCCGAAGGAGAGTTGGAAGAGAAGATGCTCATCGAGTGGCTACAGAACACGTCAAACGCGACGACACGGGACTGTATTCAATACTTTACGCCGTACTTGACAAGTGAGGCAAAGAAGGCCAGGTTCACGGCTATGGTGAAGGAGGTCGCGCAGTTGAAGTCGGGTATCTTGGTTCTCAAAAGTGCACTTCGTGGGGAATCTGCTACTGCCTCGCCAGTGCCTGCGACATAGTATGTGACCTGGGCAATGCTGTGTTTTTGTTAACCATTGTATCGCGATCGAATTCATCTGCTGGAATCCAATGGCGAGGACCGACGCTATTCTCTTTTAAGGTCAGCATTTGCTGAATAGAAGCGATCGCGGAGTTGGCAGTAAGTATTGGTTTGGAGCGTCGATCGAACTTGATTTGGCAAGTTGCAGCGACTCACAACGGCCCCAGGATGGACCTGGAATGCCTCGCGCATGGTTTGAATCCTAGATCTCGTGGTGGACTATCGCCCCACGATCATAACCCATCCCTATACGGTAACCAGAATAGCTGTCTCTGGAAGTAGGCATTTGAGGCTGACGTCGTAGAATTCCCGTCCCATGGTATAAAATGCGAGCCCTCTACGGGTTTCTCCCTTTATCGCTCCCCCTTTCCCTCCCCCCAGCACACTTTCTATCTTCCCATCCTCTCGTTTAGGCTCTCTCCCTAGTTATGTCCGTACGGTTGACCTCTGCCCTCCTCTTCGCGGCTACTGTTGCACACGCATCCGTCGGCCCCGCTAGTCACTCACACACGGAGGGCAGACGTTTGCCAAGCAGGTGGTACCACGAAGAAGACCATCCTGTCTATAGCCTCTTTAGGCGTGCAGGTAGTACTGATGGTGTAGCGTATCCCGCCATTGGAACGCCCGGTATGTTTTTTGCGTCGAATTACTTCTTTTCAGTATTGACCCGAATCGGATAGAATGGTCTGCGGGCTTTCCGGCCAGCCTTGCCTCGACAGCGGACATGCCTCAGGCATGGGTCGATGCATTGAACAATGCCATCACGGCTGGCAAGATACCAAATGTCCCCGCGTCCACGAGCGTTAATCTCGAGAACCCGACGTATCCTACGGGTTTTGATCCCTATAGCGCCACTGTCTGCTCATCGACGTATAAGTGTATCACCCCTGGTGATATTTGGGATGCCCCCACCGGCACGATTGCGCTCAGCTTTGACGATGGTCCGCTGCCAGTTGGTTCCTACTTTGTTGCATGATTTGTCTGCGTAGGTTGACGAATCACTTTCTAGGCTTCGGATACTCTGTACGATTTCCTCACCAAGAATAACGAACATGCGACCCACTTCTTTATTGGTCAGAACATCCTCTTATACCCGCAGCAGTTCCAGACCGCATTCAGCGTCAATCAGGACGATATCGCCGTTCACACTTGGACGCACCCTTTTATGACTACGAAGTCCAACGAAGAAGTGGTGGCTGAGTTGGGTTGGACCATGTGGCTCATTCACAATTCTACCGGAGGACGCCTCCCTCGGTTCTGGCGGCCCCCTTATGGTGATTGTGATATGCGCGTTCGCGCTATTGCACAAGAAGTCTTTGGGTTGACTACGGTCATTTGGAACCAGGAGTAGGCTGTTTCCGCTTGTTGTTGCACGTCGTTGCTTTGCCTGATTTTTTTTTCTGTGTTCAGTACTGACGACTGGACACTGGATCAAAGTCCTCCTGGCACTACGCTGGAAAAGATTGGTACACAGATGCAGACGTGGCTCACTGGTTTGTGATGGTGGTTTTTCTTTTCAGTGTGTGTGCATTGCTGACTGTGGTGAATACGCAAGGTTCCAAAACCCCAGGTCTCGTTATACTGGAGCACGAGTTGTCTAATTTGTCGGTTTCAAGCTTTATGAATGCGTATCCACTCATGGTTTCAAACGGGTGGAAGCGTGTGTCGCTCGCGCAAATGGATGGTCTGGGATCGTATCAGAATGCACTCGATTCTGTCTCTCCTGTCATTCCTGCACAAGTTGGCGACACTAGTGTCAAGCGTCCCCAGGCGAACACCACTCGGTAAGCTCTTGTCGGTCCTTTTTTGGGGGTGCCTTTGGCTAAGATGGCGGCAGGGTTTCTGCTTCTGTTCATCCTACTCAACCTACGAGTCTAGTCCCTCACTCGAGTTCGTCTCATGGTCCCTCTGGTTCTCCCCACGCAAACCAGAAGAGTGGAGCCGAGCACTTCAGTGCTGCGTCACTCGTACTGTCGGGTATTGCTACCCTCATTGCCGCTGTAGCTGGGAGCGTTCTTCTTTAACTTGGAAGTATTTTGCATGGATACATTACTATTTTGTCTTTTTACTATTATCATTATCATCTTGGGTATGATCCACTTTACAATCTTTATTATTATTATTGCGAAATCACAATCGGTCTTTACACTTGGAAGGATTTTGAATCACGTTCACACCTCGGCATGAACACTTGGAATAACGGCGTTCTTGCTAACAGGAAACACGGCAGGTAACTGTAGTCATCTCGAGAGTCTGTCAATAACACGGTTTATATACCGTAGGACGTCGCAACCATGAAAGATACGTGAATACATGAACACCAATTCATCTCGGAAACATGTGCAAGGTATCGGAATGAAAGGGTCCCTCCTACGAAACTGTTCGTAGCGATCGCGCCCAAAAGAACATAGATCTGAGCAAACCTGAGTGGTGGCGCTGATAGTCGACACGCCAAACTTGGCCATTTCATGACGACAGAATGTTCGGCCATTTGATCCGGAGTCCTTCGAGCCAACGCATGTACAAAAGTTCCGCGATAGGTGACTTGCGTGCTTGGGCAGTAGGGTCATCTGCTTTAAGAGGGTGGGCGGATGATGAGCCACTCGCTTCTGCTGGGGGAGCCGAGACGTCCTCTTGAACTTCAGTGACGACCAAACCTCTAGCCGTCATTTCACTTCTTCGAATAATCCGTTTATGCGGGAATAGTCCACGAGAAGTCTGCACGTGTTGTCGGACGGAGGAATTTCTAAATTGTACATGGATGTCAAGCAGGATTCGCCACGCGCACAAGAAGACGTACTCGTTGATGCCAGAAAGAATGTCAAGGATGACATTATAGGAGAGTGTTGCGTTAGCGTCGCATAGGTCAGCAAAGCCTCGAGCTATCATGCTCAACGCCTCAATGTCCCGAGCGTCCATGTCATCGCGAATGGCCTTTGAGAGACAGTCAGAAGAACGACAGGCAGGATGACAAGGTTGCGCTTACGTTCTGGAGGACAGGGAGAACGACATCGTCAACCATAGCTCGTCCGGCCCGTTCTGATTCACTTGCTCTTCGCTTAAATGACGAACGTTCTCTGGTAGGTGAAGTCGATGATGGGGATTGGGGGGGATCATCTCTGCTGCGTGTCGTCCCGACATACTCTGCAGAGAGCCTTAGGGAGCCAATGGTGTCGACTTTCTTCACTGGTCTGATCGTATCTACACCAGAACCTAAATCAGCCTCCCGCATAACCGTCCCGGCGCCAGTCGTTCTGTGCCTTGCAGCGTATGACGAACGTTTCATAGACCGGACAGAACCAGTGTAAGCAGGGGGCGCGTCGTCTTGAAGTAGCCCACCTTCCAGCGGAGTGATAGGCCTAGACGAAGCTCCTGAATCACTTGGCGAAGCGTCCGTCGCGGCTAGGAGAGTGGGAACGTCCTGTTCTTCGGGTGGTGCTTTGATCATAACAGTTGAGTGTGTTGCTGCGTGACTCATCCCCATACCACTGGATACCAATTGCTCGCTGCCTTTGACGGCACCTTCTGTATCAACAGACTGTTCTTCATCATCATAGACCAAAAGATCTTCCTCGGCTTCCTCGATATCCATGTCAGGAAGCAGGTCCCGGGCAGCACTGCTGAATGTCCCCATTATTGACGAAGATTTGATGGTGTCAAAGTTCCAATCACTGCGTATCGTGACATTACTCTCCCAATTGGCGGTTCCCTTGACAGTGGGTTGGTATGCTTGGAGACCCTTTAGGGGAGACCGGGCGCGAAATTCCTGGTAGCGTTCAATTAGCTCTGTAAGGTATGACGTCTTCTTTGCGTTCTTGATGAATCTATGTTGGAGAAGCTCTTTGGCTGTGGGACGCTGGATATCACGTGAAAATGCTGCCGAACAAAGTTGAGTATTTCGTACCATGCAAGGGTCCTTTGTGAGGCATAACGAGACAAATTCTTTGAAAGCAGGGCTAAAGTTACCCTCGAGCGTCGGAGGCTTCGCTTTGGGAATGAGGAAGAGCACACGCATGGGATGGTACTCTGCCAAAGGCGGCTCGCCCAATGCCATTTCAATCGCGGTTATGCCCAGACTCCACATGTCTGCTTTGGCATCGTATCCAGCTTGACGGATGACTTCAGGTGCCATCCAGAAGGGGGTGCCAACGAACGTATGTCTCAGAGTGCTCGTGAGTTGCGCTGCAACACCGAAATCCGCGAGTTTGACTTTCCCCGCGGCAGAGAGTAGGACGTTTGCGGCTTTGATATCTCGGTGAATGGTGCCCTCCGAATGGAGATAGTCGAGGCCGAGAAGTAGCTCGCGGCAGATGACTGCGATGTGTGCTTCTGAGAAGACGCCGGCTTTGAGTAAGTCGAGGCAGGATCCTCCCGCGAGGTACTCCATGACTATCCACAACTTGTAAGCCACGACGAAGGAGCCGTAGTACCGGGTGACGTATTCGGAATCGCATTGAGCCAAGCTTGCTATTTCCTGCTGGATCTCCAGTATATCGTCATCCGAGTCCTCCAAGTCTGTTCGGGATATGACATGAGAGGCGGCCCGGAGGGACACGCATGACCGAGAACGCACCGATTTGTTTGATTGCAACTATCTGTTTGGTCTCGTTGTGCATTGCCTTGTAGACCGTACCGAAGCTGCCTGTACCGAGTTTGTCGAGCAGGGTGTATTGACTTGCGGGATTGCTACTGGGAAGAGGGTAGGGCTCTCTGGGGGGAGGAAGACCATCCTGACTGGGCCTTGGAGACGTCTGGGATGGACGGGGGGGAGTCGGCTGGTCGAGGTCAGCATGGCTTGGTTTCCTGAGGCGGTTGCTGGGCGGAGACATGATGGTCTGAGCCAAAGCTGGGCGGACGTATAAGACGTTGACACATGTAACCCACCGAACATGGTATGCTCCTCTACACGTGCCTGAGGTGAGACAAGCTCTATTTCCTATCCCCGCGCATGCAAAGTTCGCATCGGCAACGACAACGAAGTCTCGGTACCGCGATGGGCCCCGACGGTATCCCCACACTAGCGACAGACACCGTATCAGAGTCAATCCCGCGACAGTAGGCACGGGCATGTCAAGTCGTTCAAGGCCTAGGACATACAAATAAGATGCATGTAGACGACAGTAACTCTCCAAGGGCCAGAAGACACAATCTGCTGCTGCAATCTCATGCCTTGACTGCGTATCTACGCAGAGGGAAGTGGATGTCCTTCTTGTGCTGTTTTTCCGTCTTCAACGACAATTCATGCTACAGAACATAGAAGCTGTCTCAACGCCATGGGCAAGATCTGATTCAATGTATCTCACCTTGGTCAGTCGCCGTCTGATCGCACGAGTCTTCTTCGGCCGGAGGTCAAGTGGGAGGTATTTCTTGTTCTTGTAGTACTCGCGAAGATTTTGACGTGACTTTTGGTTCATCACAGTCAGGACTCGTGCGATCGACTTGCGCACGACGTTGCTGTGAAGAGAGGAAGTTAAGGCCGGGATTGAATCCAGAGTAACGACAAGAGCGTACATCTTGGTGAGTTTTGAAGGAGCCCCCCCAGTGGTCTTCTGTACTCGGAGGGTAAGCAGCTCGCTCTTGAGCTCGGAGAGTAGTTTTGTCAAGTCATTCTTGGACCTATGAGGTTATACGGGATCAGATTGCAAAAAGCGGGTACGTGTTTGATGCGCACTTGGACTGGAGCTCGTAGGCCTTGACTTTGCCGGGCATTTTGAAGGTACTGTCTGTGATTAGCAGGCGATCGCGCTGGTGGTGAGCCGGCTTACGCGAGCGAGAACTGTACAGTTTATCAGCCACAGTTCTCACGATCATTGTGCACAGCTTTGATGGTTACTAGTACTCTACTGCGTTTTTCCTCATCACCTCAACGAGATCTTGAAATTTTACCAGTGTACCCCCAAAAATGTCGAGCGAACTTGGGCAAAATTAACATGTCTCCTTTGAAATCCCAAAGGAACGATCTTACCTGCCATATGTCAGATCAACTTTTCCACCCGAAAGTGAATCCACGAGAGTTAGATCCGACACATCTGTGCATGATCAGCGGACCTGCTAACCTATACTCGAGGGTCACTTTACGTTTTGCTCCCCCGGCATACGTGGTTGGAATCGTCACCCATTCGCCGAGTTCTGAGATCAGATCAGTCCACGATATACACGTCAAGATAGGCGAATGGGATACTCGCTTCTCACGAGTTCTTCGTCGATCCCTTGGCACAGTCCCTCGACATCAGCGGCATGAACGAGGAATTCACTAGATAGAGTCAGACACGTGTACGTAACCAATGCCCTTCACTTGCCTACAATGTCCAGACAACATGTCGAGCGATTCTAAGGTTGTCGTTCACTAACTAGAACAAGATGAATAGTCATTTCCGACCCACCTTTGGATACCTCCATATCTGTAATGTCTTGCCACTTGTTCATCGCTACGAACCACTTTTCCCCCCGACGACGACAGCTATCCACCGAACCCCATGAGCATGTACATTACAAGGGTGATCCCCACACAAAGGACTACCAACCTCACATCCACGACAAGCCTGTCCCTACCAACGGCTTTAGAGATACCATCAAGTCTCTCTCGGGAGAATTTCGCTCCAGGAAAGAGATATGAAGTGACAATGACCTAGATAGATTGAGACGGAAATCAGATCGTGGCACCGCGCCCACCTTACTAGCACCTCCATCTAACCATTCTTGTGCATTCGCGGCCGTTATTCCGCCGCCTATCTGCAAAGCGCCTGAAACATACGACGGAGATGAATCGTATTGTCGGGGGATCGAGGTCTGGCGACACACCTGGCCACGCCTCCAATGCCTCTCTCGCGGCGTCCTCATTTCTAGGTCCTAGTTTTATGACATGCCCGCCTTGCAAGTCGTACTCTTTGTATAAACGTGCAAACTCTCCTGCGGATTTACTGGAGATGATGAAGTGACATTCATGCTCGACAATCGGCGCACCAACCTCGCGACGAAATTCGTCTTGAGTGTTCCTGGGTCATCGTCAGATAAGGTACCACCGACGATCTGTTTCACTTTTCCATCGTGAAGATCAATGCATGGTTTGAACCTGCTTCGGCGTTTGCAGTTAGCCATCGTCCGTGTCGTCTCAGGTTAGATGAAATCCGAATGGACAAATAGCACGTTCCTCATGTTAAACACAAACAGCATGGTAATACACGACGACTAGTACTCCAAAGATGCTTCCATGATCCGTGTGAGATGCTCCCTTCCGTCTTCTCCAGCGACATTACCAATGTTGGGCGCGAGGTCCAGTACACGACGTTGTGGGACTGTACCCTCGACAAGCCCTGGAATGTCGTCCCTTGTGTACCCAACCGCCTTCAGACCACGTGGCACACCAAGCCCGTCGAGGAAGCGAGCAATTGCCTCATACAAGTAGGAACCGATCTCGGAATCCGGAATGCTGGTGATAGAAGGATCGGTGACCGTTGTATTGTTGAAGATCGCCAAAGCTTCCCGATGGCGGTCGGGCGACGACGGCGCGGTAAACTGGAAGACTAATAATAATAGGGGGATAAGGGTCGCTGCACTGGCAAGGGCTCAAGACGTACCTGCAGGTCCTGTGAGGGCGACACTGGTGCGCAAGTCGTAAGTAACTATGGTCAGGCGCAGGCGGACTTCGCGGCGTACCTGACACCGTGGGGGATGATAGGGTGATCGACTTGGTATCCTGGGTGCTTATATTTGGGACCTCTCTTGTTCAAACCAGAAATCTGACGCGCACTCGTCAGGGAATCGGATTAATCTTCAATCTCTGGAACTCACTGGATAGCTCATCCCATGACATAGATGCACACCAGCATTTCCGAATCCGATACCAGCAAATGAAGCAGCGAGGCTATAACACCCATGTGAGCTGTTACGAGGGATATAGTCAGAAAAACACATACAGCATTTGACTTCTTGCTTCATGATCGGTACTGTCCTTGGCAATGCGAGGGAGGTACTTGACTGTGGTCCTGAGTGCCCACATGGAAAAAATGTCGGCGACTGGGTTGCTCCCTTGGTATGCTGGGCGCAGGATTGGGTTGACCGGACGAGGCGTACGTTCCGTATAACTAGAAAGGGTGAGCGAAAGCAAGCTTGAACCACCCAGCGTCGTTCTCACGGGATCGCAGTGTAACTCTCCATGCTGTGGAAAAGGACGTCAAGGCCAGCGCTGATGTGTACTTCTGTTGGACAGCTTTCGGTGTTTGCGGTGTCGACCACACCCAAAACTGGTTTGAGGGCACGATTCGCGATACCGGTCTTGAAAGCACGCGTCGTGACGTCGAAAATTGCAGCTCCGGTGGTCTCGGAGCCGGTTCCAGCAGTAGTAGGCACTGAAAATGGTTCGGGTCATACCGCGGAAGGTCACATGGGTACTTGCCTGCGATGAGAGGTCGTAGATTCTGAGAGATTGGCAGCCCCTTTCCCACAGGGGCATTGACAAAGTCCATCAGGTCGTTGTCCTTGTAAACGGTAAACCTGCGAAAAGTCAGGCCGTGCAGCTTGGAAAACGAAGAGGTACGAACAAGTTTGCAGCTTTGGCGGTGTCGATGACACTTCCGCCTCCAACGCTTTGTGATGCGTGATTGGGAATCAGAGGGTTCGGGCGATTGCACACGGTACTCACGCCAGAAAATGACTAAAGTCGTGCTGCCTCGCCCAGTCGATGGCCTTTCTCCAGCTCTCCTCGGTAGGCTCAGTAACCACTTGATCGTAAACTTCGAAAGGAAGGTCCTCCTGAGATTGCAGGGACTCGAGAGCCTTGAAGAAGAGTGAGAGGGGCTGTATAAGGGGAAGATCGCAAGAAATGACTTACGACGGCCATTGGCCTGAGGTTGGCTACGGTGGGGTCGGTGAAGACGCCGACCTGGGGGAGTAGAGATGCAAGGACGGAAAGGACAAGTGATCGTGAGACATACCTTGCGTGCTTTCATGTTCTTGAGATCCATGCCGACCTCGCGGGTGACACCTTCTCCGAACCTGAGGTTGGATGCGGCGACCTTGCGAGGGAGAATTTGGAAAGAGGAGGGGACGTGGAGAGCTGTAGCGCACCTCGAAGGCATACTCTTTCTGGACGGCATGAACGGGTGTCGCAAACTGTCTGAGCTGGTTTAGTGCGGCTGCGCCATGTGAATGGGGGGAGGAGCAGCGATGGCAGGGACAGTTGGAATGCTGGGCGGAGAGGTTGATAAGGCGGAGGATGGATGCCCTCGTCGCAGTTGGCATGGTGTGAGAGGGGCGGGGAGTGTCACGTGGAACAACAATGTTTTTGCAAAGTGCTACGGCACAGCCACTCAATTCCGTTCCTTGTCACTCTTTTTTACATGCCTGCCACAATACCCATCCAGCGCGCACACAGACCCGCTTTCCAGCGGAGAAGTGGCTCAGCTGATCTTGCAGTCTCTCCTTCATCCAACACCACTCTCTCCCTCAGGTATACCTACTCCCCCACCCCCATATTTACCTGACAATGCACCCCTAGTGACGTACAAGACTTGCTTTACATTGCAAATGTAAGTCTCCCTTATTCTCACCCAACCTACGCTCAGTCGTCCCACAGGTCACCATCGGAGGCGTCTGTACGCATTTACCTCATCCCCCGCCGTCATTCCGAATCTCACCTCCATTTCAGCGTACCCTGTACAACTCGACACGGGCTCGTCTGGTAGGTCGTGCGTCCCCCAGTCGTCCTCCTTGACCATTCTCCCTTTCTAGATCTCTGGGTACTACCTGTAACGGGACCACTCCCCAGTGCCGAGGCCAGCGTCAGTACAGTTGTCTCTCATCGCGAATCTCACACTGACATACTACAAAGTCGACCAACCTAAACCTCACTGTAAGCGTTGCCAGTCTCGGCCCTGCCTTATCAAGCAAAGAAATCTCACGCCGCACAGTATGGCATCGGCTGGGCAAGTGGTCCAGTAGCGTTTGCTTCGACAGATTTTGCAGGGTATCTTGGTCGTCTGACTCTCTCGAGTATACACAGCTAACATTTGGGACAGCATCACTGTACCTCAGCAAGCCTACTTGAATGCCACGTCCGCTCAGAACCCAGCACTGTCCTACGGGGCAGCAGGTATCTTGGGCGTTGGCTTTGATTCTCTTTCCGAAATCGATTTGGCGATGAATCACACTGGTTCGTCCTCGGGACGAACCCTGCTTTATAATCTCTTTCTCGACAATCCAAGCGAGCCCAACTTCATTACATTCTCACTCCAAAGCACTTCAGACGGTGATAACGTCCAGGGGTCCTTGACCGTTGGCGAAGTAGACCCCCTATATGCCAATGTGACAAGTACAAATAAGATTCCGACATGGCCGGTCACCGCGCCATCACGCTGGAATGTCCTTTTGGACTCGTTTATTGTTGGAACGCAGACAATTGCCGTCTCGACCACGGTAACTGCGGCGCCATCGAACAAGGCTGTCGTTTCACTCGACAGTGGCACATCATACACGTAAGTTGTTCATTAATAATTGTCCTTGAAACGATGATGGACGGATATCTCAAGGTACGCGCCTACCGACGTGTGTACAGCCATTTACGGTGGCGTTCCCGGCGCACAGTACGATTCCAGTCATGGCCAGTGGAGCGTTCCATGCGACGCCGAGATTGATATAGCCCTTCAAATCGAGTATGTCTACGTTTTTCTTGAACCGAGTATCCATTGACAGGTCGTCAAGCAACCAGATTTTTCCCATCCATCCGCTCGATGTCACGCCTACTGCCGTGGGTGACCCAAATACTTGCCTGGGTTCCTTCATTCCACAAAGCGTGTCTGTGGGAGCTGGTCAATTGTTGGTTCTTCGACTCTAAACCATATCCTGATCGGTCTGACTCTTTGTCCAGTGACTGGTTGATCGGTGATAATGTCCTCCGCTCAATTTACGCCCTTTACGATTATGGCGACTATAGTTCCTCAGGGACAATGGGCAACCCATACGTTCAATTGCTTGCTCTCATTAACCCCGAACAAGCCTCTGTCGAATTTCATAATGTTCGAGGCGGTGCCCCGAACACTAACATCACCTACAATGTTTCAAACTCTGAATCTGGGTCTGGATCCGGATCCGGATCTACGACAGTCACGCTGTCGACCGACGTTGCCACCGCTGTAGAGAATCTCTCCAAATATCTCCCGGCGGTCCTCGGTATCATGGCATTGAATGCCCTAGTGTTGATTGTGCTTGTCATTGGAGGGATCGTCCTGCTCTGCAGACGCCGTGGAAAGAACGTTCGAACTCGGAAGACACCTGGGAGACTCAGTCCTATACCAATGGGCGACTTCTCTGGGGCCAGGTTCTCAGAACTACCTGGGCAGGTTCCCCACACTTACCAGCCGGTGTCGATGGCACTGACAGAAGACACACTTTTCGTTCCCCCGACGCCTGGCTTTAAGAATGACCCTTCAAAATTCGGAGATCGTCCGAACTCGATTGCGTAATTTAGACAACTCGTCACCCATACTAGTTCGCACTTTCTTCGTCGTTGGGCTTCTGCTTAGTGCTTAGCCTGCCGTGGACGTTTCTACTGTTTTTGTGTCTTGTTGTCTCTTACACATTACGTGCTTCATCTAGCTTGTGGATATATAATTTATGCGTGATTGTGGCAGCATCCAGGTGCGACATGCGGAAGTAGACCATTAATTACTACGAGGTTTGCTGCCCCTCGCAGCGAGGTCAAATGAGGCTGCGCCATCCTCCTGAGCCAACGTGGTCAGGCTGCCCAGCGTAAACTTCTCCGATCTGAGGGCATACCCGAAGGCGCGAACAATTTCCCGAGCGCGAGTTTTGAGCGAGACTAACCACTCTCGACGGTGTTCGGTTCTCGGGTCATCCAGTAATTGGTCGACGACACTCGCCAGCGCGCGGGCAAACGATGCCCGATAATAAGGTTCGGCAGCCTTGTCTTGCAGGAGATTGTCGATACCGACGTGCTCTGAGAGCCAAAATGCCTGTAAAACCTTGGTGTTGTCTTTGGTCTGTAGCGCAGTGCGCATGATGAAGGACATTGTCTCCACGTTTGGCGTGAGGCTCCTGCCCTCGGGCCGCTTCTGGACCCTGGGAGAGGTCTTACCATCGGATTCATTGAAGGAATCTGTCTGAATGCCCGTCATGAGCTGAAATGACTTGATAGCGCCTTCCCAATCGCCGGTGCGGAGGCAAGTCATGAGCACGAGGTGATAGGTCCGCATGTCAGGACGTAAATCGGGAATGTCGTATATAGCATCGTGCTTCAGGCACCATTCGAGTGCGTCGATGGCTTGGGATGACTCGTGAGGAGAGGCAAACATGGCGAGGGATGCATGGGCGCGCAGAAGCTTGTGAATGTGTGACCTAGCCACGAGTGAGCGGACTACAGGCCGATCAAAATCAAGATTGTCCATGATGAGATGCATGAAATGAACACAGAGTCGGAATTTCTGCATTGCGAAGCAGACTTGAAGGGCAGCATCGAGAGTCCAGTAGTTGAGATAGGGGGAGAGTCTGAAGGAATCTGGATGACCGGGTCTTGTGAGACCGAGGTGGTGGGCGATGATGTCTAGCGCAAGATTCTGGTCGGCTGGTCGACCACGGGTGAGGGCATGTATGGTAGCTGCAATGAGGCGGGAGTCAAGCTCGAAATCTGGACGCTTCTGCAGGGTCTTTTCGATTTGTAACCAGACATGTTTTGCATCCGAGGCAGCAGTATCGCGAACGGACATGACACCTGCGCGTTCCTGGTGGTTGGTAATAGCACGGAGCATGGCTGTGAATACGAATCGATTTGGCGCGTGAGGGCCATCTTGGTCCATGGCAAAGTAGACATCGAACATCTTTTGAATGTCACCCGCGGCACCGAGGATGGATATGTAGATGACAAGGGGGGTGAGTGAGAGTTGTCGGATGTTGTCGGGATCGTGGTGCTTGATGGACTGGATATGGCTGAGGTAGTAGTGATACAGGGCATGCGCATTAGCGAGCTGTTTGGGGTGGTGTGACCAGTCAGAGATCTGGGAGAGACCCTTGAACATGGTCACGAATGTGGAGATGTTTGGGGAGAAACCGCGACGTTTCATCTGCACGGGGATTAGGGAGGCTGTGGAGGAGGGCAGGAGAGGGACTCACGTCGGTGAAGAGTGCATACGCGAGCTGGAATTTGTTGTGGGACATGCAGAGGGAAAGCATGGTATTCCATGCGGGCACGTTCTGCGCATCTCTGGGCACGGAGCGGAGGCGCTCGACGGCGGCGTCGACGTTTCCGTCTGCGGAGAGCTGCTTGAGCTGCAAGGCGAGGTCATATGGGCGGAGGAGGCGCGGATGACGGGGAGGGGAAGTTTTAGTTGCAAAGGCGCGGACCCAACTGGTGAACATCAAAGGACCGTGGGTCATCCACTCGATCGTCACGATACATAAGTTAACTCGGGTAAGCTCAGTCTATTGCATTGTCTATTACACCATCATCACGCCTTGTCCAGTCTCAGATCCACCCGTCTAGCCGCTAGCCCGATCAAAAACAGCGACATGAACGCAGCTCCAACTGCAATCGGCTTCTTCAGGTGCGCTGACAACGGTACCTTGTACGAAACCTATACCTTCGCGTCAGAAAACGCAGCATCAAAACACAACACAGCTCGACGTACATATATCATGGCAGTGTGCTTGTCAGTCAAATCCTTGTATGTCAACGAGACAGCCGGGCGCCCCACCGTATCAAGGTAGCTCACATGCGTCGAGATTGTACTCGACAACGCAGGGAAAGGCGTCACAATGTCAATGTCGCTGTGATACTTCCACTGAGCCTCGTGATTATGTACAAAATCGAAAAACTTACGTCGCACCCTCGGGCAGAATAATCTTGATCTCAGCCTCGTCCACCACCGATCCAGGGATCTGCGTCATGACAGGAACACCAACGATGTGCCTCTGATTCGCTGCATCCCAGCTCACGGAGTCTTGAAGTGGGGTGTCAAACCCAAGAGTAAACGAATAGTTCCATCCACCCAAAAGCGGATACCTGGGGCGCATTTCAAGGACGCTGTGTTGAATGGCCTTGCTACCCTTGGGAACAGAAGGGGTTTGGCGCAGATGGGACGTGGATACATTCCCATTCAAGTCATAAAAGTACGCGTTAGTCACGCCTGGAGGGAGGTGTAGGGGCAAAGCGCTAAGTATGTGCGCAGACACGCGACCGAAATAGTTTTGGCTTTGGTGCTCGAGACGAGAAAAGTATCCTTTGAGACTGAGTACATTCCGTGACGGTCAGCAATCAGCGAATGACAGGACATGCACACTACTTACAGAGGACCAGCATTGTGAAGGTCAATCTTGTCCTCGATGTTGAGATTGGATCCCCAGTGGCTAATTTCGGCCGAACGTTGAAGCTTCATGACCTCAAGAACGGGGTGATCGTAGTTGTAGTGCACAGCGACGGGCTGTTGGTACTTGGAGAGGAACTCCGTGCTCGTAGAGGCACCCACGTTGTGGTAAGGTCCGTATGTGATAGTAGCACCAGACTTGGTCACTGAGGCATCTCCAACGAATTCGTCTACCCCCTCAGGAGCAGAATAAGAAGGGATGTTCGGAGAGGAAGACCTATACAAATGTTTAGTTCCACACGACGAGAACACGGCCAAATCGGACACACTTGACTTTAGTGCGCTGAACGAGGGTGGCGTAAGGGCTAAGGACGAACAAGTCCGTTTCATATTTTAAAAGTTGAGGATCTGTCTGCGCTGCATATGCGGGGTAGGGATACGTTGCGTGCGTCTGGATCGTCTCGAGAACAAGAGTGATCGTTCCATTGACAGCGAGCTTCCTCGGCAATGTCACAGCAAATTCATGGACATCACTTTGGAACAGATTGGCGTCAAACTCCACAAGGTACGCGTATGAACGTCGACGCACGGTATATCACGTTCGCCCAGGTCAGCGATTTCGAGCGGCCGCATTTGGCCTTTTATCTTGGCGTCCATCCAACTTGTCTTTTCCCTCTCATCCTTGCCAAGGGTGATGTGGTATATAGTTTGACCTGGCTCGAGTGCCTTGACGGCGTAAGTGGTACTGACGTGTACGAGAGAGCCGCCGAGTTCAATGGCGCGCACTATGGCTGTATTTTCGAAGGCTGGGCCAGCCAAGGCAAAGGAAGGAAGTAGTGAGCTCACAAGGAGCAGAGAAAGTGTTCGCCAACGCCGCAGCATGATTTCGTGTGGTGGTTTTGCTCAAGAGCGACGTGTTAACTTGTAACCCTCGGTGGCTGTGACATTCACGCTGGACCATCCAATTAGCTGTGCAACTAGCATTCCTAAGAGTAAGAGAATTGTATTCACTCGTACTGTAACTAAGTCCATCTACCATTGCCACATCGATGCAGGGTTCCGGAGAGGGACATCCTCACGAACAATGCCAGCTGATACTATCCTCTTCACCCGCATCTTACGCTTCTCCTCTTGTAACTGCTCATAAGTCCGGCCTGGCCGCAATATCACATTCAACCGCGAATCAGGGTGTACACGGATGCCGAATTTCCCTCGTCCACGGGGCTCAAGACGTTTGAGTTGCTTCGGCCCTTTGGTCACCCATGCCTCGGCTACGCAAACGCGCGTGTTAGCAAAATGTGAATAATGTACAAGTCAATAATGAAATTGGAGGGGGTGCACCCACAGACAATCAATTTCGAAGGATCCATCTTCTTGTACACGCTAGCGTGAAGCTTCGCAGTAGCCAGCATACTCTTAATACGGCCGCTAGCGCGCTTCTCACTAAATTGCATCTGCATTATAGCATGGTCGATGGGCTTCCCAGATAATTGCTTCCCAAGCATGTTCAGCTTCCGATGTGAAATCTTGAAGTTCGCTGTGGAGTATTTGTGCTAACATTCAAAGAGAACGTTTCTAAACAGGGATGGCTTTCACGCATGGAAGAAAGTGTACCTCATGCGCGGGCTGCTTGGGCCGTTTCAAGACTTCCTTTTCCTGTTTTTTCTTGGAAGGCTCCTTTGCTCTTGCATCGCTCGTGGGCACTCCTTGGAATACTTCGTCTTGAGCAGGAGTTGCGTCCGGTCCATCCTGGTGCTTGACCGCACGTTCAGACGCTTTCTTTGGCGCCGGAGCGAATTTCTCTTGAATCCATTGCATAGGATTCCAATAGCTGGTGGTGAGAGCGATCAGGGTACGAGTGCACTTGCCGGAAAGCATGACCTACGCTCGGCGACTCTGCCAATGTACTCCGGCAGTCTCGTGGTAGGAGTAAGGCCGTAGACTGTGACCTACATGGCAGTCTGTGAAAAAAGTGAATTTGGATCGTCTGACACTGTTTCCGCACCCACTGTGTCTGATACTTTTCGCGAGTGCACGCATCCTTGCCAGCTCGAAGAGACCGAGAGTTGGTGTCACACACTTGACGTGTCACGCGGGTCAATATTGTCACGCACGCGTTGGATTCCGTGTAAACGACCATCTTGACTGTGCTCGTCCGACATTCGCAGCTCCTCGACGCCGAGCACGACGATGCTCACCATTGGCACTATTCTCTATGTCTCCCTTCTCCTGATAAACGCCGTGGCAGTACTCAGCGAGGACCGGTTCCTTGCACGGAGTGTGTTATGCGTCTCCCTCCCCTTTCGCTCACTCATCTCATCCCCTTTTTACAGTCGGCTGGACCTCAACGCAACCTCAGAACTCCAACGCTGGTTTCCATCAGTCCTTTGACCAGTCCGGGTACGGTTACGCACAACAAGATGTTGGCGTTAAAGTCCGCATAATAAACCTCATCAGTGCCGTGCGGACACTCATGCGCAGTAAGCGTGTTCGAACATGCATAGAAGAAATACACCAAATACTCATATAAACAAGTTCCCCTGATAGGATTAAACCTAGTAGTCATCGTGTACGAACTAATTCTTGGTGGCTAATCATGCACATGGCAGTCCGGCATGCCGCCGCATCATGGACATTTCGCTTCTCCGCCTAGCAAGCTGGGGTCAGAGCACACGCTCTGACTGACGATACCGGATCTGTAGTATTGTCCCTGTGCCCCCCTAATCGTCACTATTCAAGCGTTCATACTCCTCGTTGATCTGCTTGATGAAGTCGGAAGGCGTGTGCCCACCCTGTGTTTGATATGAAGATTATCTCCGTTGGCACCTCAGAATTCACACACCTCGCACTCGTACCAAGTGCCGTCACGGATACAGACTTGCCTGCCATTTATTATGATCGTGCAGCTTTTTCTACGCCAGAACCCTCAGTTTTCATTACCAGTGCCCCTGCGACAATGCTTACCTGATGCCCAATCGTATACTGTTCCGGACGCTTTCCTGTAGCAGTTTGATGCCTTCTTCCCCCTGTCCGTCTTTGCCGGCGCACAGACTCGCCTTATCCGACTCCCATTCAAACCCGGCAGTCTGCGCACACTTCACAGCTGTTTCGGGTAGCCCGATTTGATCACGGCCTTGGAAGTTCTGGCATTGAAGGAAAGGCCACCACTCTGAAGTTGGGTGGTATTTGGCGACGCATAACTCATACACATTTCCGGCGCACTCCTCCAAGCCGTGCATGCATGTTACCCCATAAGCGGGGTCTGATGGGTTTGGTCTTCATCGTATTAATGTGGAGAACCCTGGTGAGTTATAGAATACAGACGTACTTTGCTATGAAAGAGAGTGAGATGTCCACTTTGTCGCCCACTCTCTGGAGCACGCGGTCCCAAACCGCCTCACACAGCATGGCGTCCGGGCAGCGAGACATTACGCCCAGGACCACTGGAACCTTGGCATCTTCGGTGACGATGATTTGAGAGTTATCCTGTACGATCAATGGATATATAGCTGCCTGTGTCGACACACACAGACTGAAGAGCGCAAGAGCGGTGGTCAACATGATGGTATCGTTTCAAGACGGCTGCTGGTGTCCCGATCAGGATGGCGTCACAATGACATAAGCATATTGTTATGAAAACAACCAATGACTGCACCAGCAACTTGCTGCAAGTCGCTGAGATTCTATTTAGCGAAAAAGACATGTATGCAAATCTGATAACACGCATGCAGATGATGGGCGGCGCTGGCCTGGAATGAAAACAACGAGGAGCGAGGCACTACGGTGCTTCTAGTGACTGAGCATTGTCCCACCACTTTCTAGCTTCAGGTTCGTTCATCGGGGGTGTGAAGTATCGACATCGAGATTGAAAGGCTGTGGTATGCATATTAGTGAGAAAGGTGGAGGGTCAGGGGTGTAGCTGACCCTCGAGGGATCGCTTTCGTATTATCTTTTCAACCGATAATTCATTGTGCACCTGGTTTCTCTGAACGCCAGGCCATCAGCGGCAGTTATTGACGGTAATGAAATTGCTTGCTTCTAACCTTCACCTCGTCGGCAAACAGCTCAGCTTGTGTCTTCCTCCTAGCCTTGGCATCGCCCTCGAGTCCGTCGAGTACCTTGTGCTTCTCACTCATGGACTGATCCACAACATTCACGCAATATTCCACAATTTCCGTTCTCCGCTTCCAGTTCTCTAACGCGATCACAAGTTAACCCAACCACCCCTCGGGAAAGTGAAACGAACCCGAGTAGCTTACCGAGGAGTTCTTTCCATATGTACGCACAGGCCTGATCTTGTATACTGCCTTTTCCGCCGGTCCCTTTGCGATCTCGATCGCGGAACTGCGCGTTTGAGCGATTCAACCTCATCGTGATGGTGTCATCGAGTCTGCGGTATTCCCTGAGAAGGTCTTCGGGGGGTAAGCCACACCCCTCGAGGCAGTGTCAAATACTCGCCTTTGAATAGGCTGAGGTTATGACATGTCGCTGCTGAAACATGGACCAGCTGCGGTGTCAATGACGGGGCTTGGATTGCGAGGCTCCCGAGTGATGGGGAAGATTCTGAAGGCATTTTCGACTTTGCCGGCATGCCGAGCTGTCAATCGTAGAACCCAGACGTGGCTGTGCCCTTTACCCCGGAAAGGAAGGTTCGGTGGTTCATCCATCTCCCCTCCCGAAGAAGGAGCCTAACTAACTGCAGAAAGAGTCAATGTTGACTCGGATGTATTACATCGTGTCCAGCATCATGGTCACATCAAAGGATACTGACATGGCGACGGAGGAATCATGCATCAAAAAAATACTTTCCTTTGTCTTGACAGCTCATTTCGGGAATGGTCGTGATACAATGTGGATTTGACATCGGCTGATGCTGGCAATAATTCCAGCTCATTGTTGAAAATAATTCTCGCCACCGCGCCATCCCTTATCCAAATTACCTTCTTTTCTTGACGTTTGATGGCCATGTGTCAAACAGACATGCGTAACGAGGTACGGAGAGATACGCTGGCCCATCCGGTCTTCGGGTCCATCTGTTTCATCGTCGACGGTGAGAAGGACACCTTGTCATCGCAACAACCGGTCCATGAAAGAACCCGATTAATGTACATCCATAGCGTGCGGGTCATTTTTTTCTAGCGGCAGCATCGACAGTGCTCTCACGATAAGTACAATTAACGGATTTAGCATCCTTCCAACTTCCCAGCGCTGCGGAGTATTGCGCCCTCATACACATGCGTAACTAGCAGTGTACTCCATCAAGGCTACAAGGGGTGATATATTGAACATCCTAGAAATAATAATGATGAGGGTATGTTCGGGGGAGGCTCCCCATACATAATGATATGCTCTAGCAACAGCGCAACGGCGTTAACAAAATTTAATGATACATATCAGTCTGTGACAATAAATATGAAATATCATGCATCCAGAGAAATCAAGGGTGGTCCACCGTTGCAAGATCTACTCCTCCGAGCCACTTATAAACGTGAATGGACGTACGGGGTCGGCAGTGGTGCCCTCTTGAGGAGAGGGGCCAGCCTTGTGTTTCTTTTTAGATTGCCTTGGAACGTATCCATGCTCCTCGACCATGTGACGATGCCTCCGAGCGGGATCCTTAAAGGCCATCCCGCACCCATAGCGGCAAACGTGGGGGGTAGAACCAGTGCTAATAAGGCTGCTGTGTAAGCCGGCTCAGTACCCTGATGGACCAATACGCACTGGCCATGCATATGGGTATCCAAAGAAGTCTTTTGTGGAAAACCTTTCTTACACACTTCACAGACGAAGGGCCTAAAGAGTATGAGAAACTGCTGATTCCAAACGCGTTATACTTACTTGTACCGTAAATGTGTGGTCTCGACGTGGCGTTTGACAAGTTGCTTCTTGGATGTGTATTCGCATGTGGGCTTTTTGCGGTCTTCTGGCGTCGGCCACGTACACTGCCATTTTCTGGTGGTGCCATCGGCAGACAACGTCGGTTTTGCGTATCGCTCCCACACGTCTGCGCCGCTGCGGGGCGATTGACGTTGGGTGGTAGGCCGTGTTACCACCGCCTCTTCACTAGCCTCGCTAATTTGAGGGCTTCCCTCACGCGATGATCTTGGTTGGTCGTCTTCAGAAGATGTGGGGGAATTGTTCATGGACGCCGCGCGCGCCAACGTGGTGGCCAAAGGCCGACTGGGCTGAGGGGGAGAATACCTATATTGTTGCTGGGAGCGTTGTGCAGATTGCGGGTGATGATCTTTCTCTGATAGCTGTGCCCGACTGGGAATAACTTAGTAGGTCAACGTGGCGGGGATGACAGATATACCTCATGGCCTCCATCATATTCCGGGAAGGAGCGCTCCGGACAGGCAACGCACTGCAGCAAAAGTGTATGATAAGATTATCAAGTGATTCAGAGACATGGAGACTAACATACCATCCTTCGGGTGACGTACTACGCCGTTTCCTGGGAAGCATATTGGTGGCAGAGCGATGTGTTAATGCCGGAGAACTGATGAAGATCGATGAACAACCTTGCTGGCGACAGCAGCAAAGAACGCACGAAATGACAGGTGAATCATGTATGCTCAACGCAGAGCTGGTTGACGCCGACCGCATGGGGTCTTTATTGTCGTAGTTGACGTAAATGATGGGAGGGTGGCTCATTTGTGACGCAGCCTGAAAACCAGGCCACATGTAGGTCGCAGTAGGTGAATTAAAGACCGAAAGCGAAACAGGTCGTTGTAGACTCTCATTATTAGTCCGTGGTTCTGTTAGGGACGTCGAGGCGATGCGGCTTCTTGTAGCCATGTCCGGGTGAGATGAGGGTCAATCACATGTGAACAAAGGATTACCTAGAGATTGACCTGTCTCTGGGGTTTACATGTTCTGTCGCGTTCCAAGACCGTGGAGGGGGTAATCGACGGTCGTGATCGAAATTGAATCTCTCACGAGAGAAAGGTGGCAAAACATGTTGTGGCCTGCTGTTCGCAGCGAATATATTACAGTCATATTCCGATCAACAATTCACCGTGCAAAACAGAGAAAAAAGGAAGACGAACTTTGATGGCACCTTGAGAATACATTCCGGAACCTGCGGCTGTTCCGTCAATTGGGGAGATCGAGGTCGGTCAGACGTGGCTGAATGACTTGAACGCATCCTGTTGTACTCCGGAGATGGTGACTTCATGTCAGGTTCTCGTCGCTCGACTGGACGGTCTGTCTGGTTCTCTTCGTGCGATGGGGATTCAGAAGCCCTGTGAGGACATTGGATTGTGAGTCACCCAATGGCAGGGACGTGTGGCGTCAGCATAAGCGCAATGCAGGCGATACGCGAAAGCAAGAAAAGTTAGGACGCAAAGCGACGGAGCTCGCGCCTTTTGAAACCCAGGACGGTGCATTATTGCAACGTCGCATGGATTGTTGATCCAACCGTCAAGCTGAGAGAGAAGGAGAGGGCGCTACTACTTGCCATAAGTGCTTTTTAGCCTTGTCAAAGCGTTCTTCGGCCCCGGAAGCTTGCAGGGACGGCGGTGAGGCCATAGGAAATGGAAGGGAGGACAGGGGAAGGTGAAACGATGTTCAGATGTCGTTTGGACGGGGGAATTTAAGAACAAACAGGACCTCTTTTCCGGTGGAGATTGTGCACATAGATATACTACGCGATCAGCACTAAATCGAATTTTCCCAGTGAACGAAACATGTATCTGGTCGGAGATCTGAAATTGCCTGCATCGGGTGTCTGGTCTCGATGCTCGCGGGATCTAGCGCAAAGAAAGCCCTTAACCTGAAAAGTGCACAGTCCGAATGTGGAAAGGTGGATGGAACAGAGCGTGTCAGACAAATGCGATAGGTAGGTGGGTCCGAGGGCCATATCGATTAAACGACAACCGAAATATCTTACGTACGCAGAACCGACCACCGACCACAAGGCACATGTCAGAGCAACGTGAGGAACAGCTGATGCATTGAAGTAACGGACCTAATTAGCGCACTTTGCATTTTGGTCGACTTTGTCAACTCCGCAAGGCGTGGATTTGCGACCGGGTCTCAGAGGCCATACGGGCTCGTTAGTTCACAGGATGTTGACAGCTGTATCACCATTATTTGGAAACAACGACACAGCAGATCTACAACATATTGGGGAGTCGTACATTTCCAGCCTTGACATCGGGTTTGTATGGAAAAGTAAAGTTACCGATTTTGAGACAGACACTGCAATCAAGAGTGGAAGCTGTGTCGGGCTAGTGACCGTTTGGAGGGCTTACATAAAAATAATTAGCATCCGCATCACAATTCAGTGTTGTTCATTGTCAGAGACGGCCGACTCAAATCAGAGGAGCTGTGTGGAGTGCATGTTGGTGGATTCTTCTTCGCATTGATGCGAATTCATTTCCGTTTCACATGGAAACAAGGAGCGGGTTGGTGGAAGAGGTGACACCTCCCTGATCCGTCCAGAACGCCGTAGGGGTTTCATAGGTCTATCCAAGCTATCCACCACCATGTCATCGCCACAGAGTTCCATCGCGAGGTATCCTCGATCTTGAGATTGGGGAGTGATGAAGAATGGTGTGATCGACTGTTCGTCATCGTCATGAGAATCGGGGTGGGAGCGTTTACGCTTGGAAGGAGATGGGACGGGAGAATAGCTGCCGGATGATGCGGAGAAAATTTGTCGATTGTTTTCACGCGCGGTAAGTGTGGAACCAGCAGCGGCGGCTAAAGAGATGGCAGGTGCCTGTTTCAAGGGTGAGGAAGGCGGTGAAGTCAGATATCCTTCAGTGACGGCTACAATACACGTTGAAAGGGTGTGAGCCGCATTGGGGGCGGGGAATACGTGGAGACACGAAACAGACTTTTTCGGGCGCGCATGGAGGCGGCACGAATGCTGGCAGCCAAAACCCCAGCGGATGTACTGTATGGATAGGATTAATGCACTGGGGAAAAGAAGTAGAAATGCACACGACTCACGCGTCGCTCGTTTGAAACTGAGAAGCGAGTCTAGTCGCACGCTCGTCGTCTGTTAGTATACGTTTCATGGACGAAGGTAGCATCTCGCCGTGATGTGCTGTCAGTTATGAGTCACGTGAGTCTTGACTGAAACAACGCAGCATGTGCACACAATGGACCTCTCCCCCCCCCGACCGGCATCGTTCGGCATCCCCATCTCCGCCCAGATCAATTTCCAGATTAGGAAATTACCCACTCGTCGTCGTCCCACTCTGTCTTCGCACGGGCCCCCCGCTCTTTCCGAGCGCGACGCCGCCATGCCCCCCCTTCCCCCCCTCCTCCTCCTCCTCGTCCCCGCTCTCGCTCTCGCCCAAGCCATCTCCACCAGCCTCCCCG
>JBBPQP010000404.1:0-27098 GCA_038092555.1 Boletus subgraveolens | reverse complement strand
GCGTAAACGAGCGCGAGAATACGCCAGGCGGGTGGTCAGAGACGGGTGGTCACGTGTTGATACGCGGTCGAGGGTGAGGCGAAGGAAAAAGACCGGGGGAGTATCAAAACCGTAACAGAGGGCAAGTGAGAGTAAGATGGCAAGCTGGAGATCCAGGAGGTCAATTCTGGAGCTGAGAAAGTGTCAGGAGGGAGCATGGAGGCAACAGGTGATGACAGTGATGAAACACATCAACCCATGAAGCCCACAGAACCCCCTGATGACATGGAGAACACACATACCCAAGATAGCAGGCCATGACTTGAAATGAGCATGGTATCAGTCAACCAAGGTGGTGAACTGGCTGGGTGGCAAAATAGAGGTGTTATGCATGAAAATGCAGACCCCCAGATCCCCAGGAAGGTCATAGGGAGGTGCTGGGATGTGCAGAGTAAGGGTGAGGGCAATGAAACATGTCAAAACACACTGATCAAGGGGGAGAATTGGTCACTGATGCTGCATAAGTGATCAGCATCAGGAGCTGAAGAAAGTCATCAGCACATCTCAATGGACAATAACAACTTACCTAGGCCACCTCCAGACACACCTCCACCACTCACAGACCCATATGAACAATCCACATGCAAGAACGAGCTCCCAAGCATCAAGCTTGAGGGGGAGAGGAGTATCATTGTGAGCTGTGACATTGGACCTACCAGCAATGGAGTGGACATGCCGGTGTAAAACACATGAAAGTATATATATGTATAGTGTGTGAGGGGATGGTCATCCCAAGGGGTTTGAAATCCTAGGTTGTCAGTATGAAGGAATTATTGGACTCACCACAGCGCATTGCTGACAAATATTGCCTAAACAGGAAATTGCATGAGATGAAAGTGAGGGAACAGCATGGGGGCCAAAAAAACTCTATTCCAAGGTGAAATAGACAGGATTTTATACTGTAGGGAAATAATCTAAACTCCTAATTAAGGAGCATCAAAAAGGAGATATGAAAGAAACTAATAAATCTAAAAATGGAAGGTCCAAAATAAAATGGATAGGTTGCACATGTGCAGATGAGCCAGAAGGTGATGGATTGGGTTGGATAGGGGTTTTCAGCTGCAGGGAATATGTACATCTTACACCAGGACTATCCAAGGGTGACAAGGACCCTAGGAACTGACCTAAGGGTGCACAGAACACATCAGAACAAGTCTGAGAGTGTTTGAAGTCTAGGGAGGAAAAGAACTCATCTAGGGCTGTTTGAGATGAGCCAGATGAGCCAGATGACAAAGAGGTCATACCAGGCACCCTCCACAGTGGCCAGGGACATCCTGAAGACACTAGAACCAAGTGCATCAGTGATATGAAGTTGTTGAGCCAAGATATAGGCCCAGAGGGTTGTTTAGGCGAAGAAGTCGATTTTGAACTCACTAAGGCAAAGGCGCTGCTGTGGAATGGTGTAGACAGTGTTAGGATGCATGGGAGATGCCCCATGAGCAACTGGGACCAGCACTTTGACAATCTGAAGGCACTACATTGAGTTAGAGGGCCAAGAGGCCATAAAGCCAAAAATGACAAATTGTGACACATTGAGGACAAAGCACACCAGCAGAATGATCCAGACAGCTTTGGGGACCATGGAAGGTACCCTGGGAGCAATAGGAAGTGGTGCATTGTTGATATGAAGTCACCATGTTGGCATGAACAGCATTTTTGGACTTGCCAGTAATAATTTGCTAAACAATAGCCCTTCTGTTGGTGAGAATAAGCTTTGAAGAATGGCCACCATGAAGCCTAGCCTTCTCTGGCTGGAGTTTCTGATGAACCTGGTATACTGTAGACTTCCCTAGGCAAGTTTGGGAAGTGATTTTCCTAGAGGAAAGACTAAGAGAGAAGAAAGAGATGATATTATTTCTCTAAGAGATAGAAATGGATTTTCTGGTGATGATGGGAAAATAAACATGGAATGCTTGGGTTTATATATGCTGTCTGATGCTCAGTTACATAAAGATAACATAATAGAACTCTTACCAAATATATGTAACCATATTACAGCATGCTAGGGTCCAACATATGTAATAAAAACATAAAGGCAAAAAACTGTCTGGATGAGTTGTTGTTTTGAAATGGCTACCATTTCATCAGATCCTATCCAAATCTCTTGACCCTTGGTCCAATATATACCCAGGAGCATGTACTTTATTTGATACACTTGGCATCTAGGGTAAGGGTTAGGATTAGGATTAGAATATTGTGTTTAGTGAAAGATGACCAAACATGCAGACAGTTTTTTGAGCCACTGTAGTTCAGGTTGCCATGTAACATTGTTTCTTGTCTGCTATTGTAAATAGTGAATACTACCACTCATGTTTTACCTACTCTGACTTGGAGTGAATACAACTGTTAGAGCTTAAGTACACAAATTACTCAATATATGATCAGATGTCAGTTGTTACACTCAGAATTTAGAGCCAATGATGCAACAGACCTGCCCATCATATCATCAGGGAAATGCATATCATAGACTCACATTTCTGCAAACATGCACTGTTCAAATTGTGTGGTCAAGCTGTGGGAACATTCAAGAGTGACCAGACTAAGTAGTATTCCAACATCACTAGCTTGTCCTTACCATGCTATGACATTATTCATATTTCAATTAAATTAAATTTTGGAATGAAAATATAGATCTTTCCATTGCTAGCCAATGCACTTATCTGGTCATGCAAATATTCTATGAAAATGTCATGCTTAGCAGAAGTTCCTGATGATTTTATGAATATATATTGCTTGGGAAAATGTACAACTACTGGAATGATTTTTCCAATCAATGTACCACTATTTCACACAAATATAAACTCTGTCAATGTAAGCTAATTTACTTGCATGATTGCATTGACATGTTATGCATATGTCACATCTGGTAAATAATGTTAGCAATGCCATTCCTATTACAATTGCTTATAATGTAACAAAGAAATGACAATGGTTTGCTAATATTAATACCACAAATATTATCTCTAACAATGGCTATCAGAGATCAGCCGAAGGTGTGGGAAAATTTTTGTAAGCACTATACAGTACATGTTATATAAACTCAGTCACTCTGACTTTTAATGTTCTTCACTCTTATTTCTGAGTTTCCTTCTCAGAGCAAGAGTTACTCTAGTTTCTAGAGTTCA
Organism: Boletus subgraveolens; assembly: GCA_038092555.1. Classification (NCBI taxonomy): domain Eukaryota; kingdom Fungi; phylum Basidiomycota; class Agaricomycetes; order Boletales; family Boletaceae; genus Boletus; species Boletus subgraveolens. Next base: position 23,934 of record JBBPQP010000404.1, on the reverse strand, counting down.
TAACCAGGTAGGTTTACACTTGTGTGAGGACATTTGTAAGTGTTTTTTTGATTTTATTTTCGCTTTAATTGTACTTTTGAGTAGTTACAATGGTAGTATATAGTCATAGTCTATTTGTAAATAGTGATATGTAGATAAATTTGATAAATAATATTTTCCTTTGCATTGTAATTGATAAAGTGAATTGAATCTACACAAAGCAAATGATAACTTTTGATCTGTGCTGTCAACCTTCCTAAAGATTATATAGCATTGTATTACTATATTATATCATTAGCAGATAATGTATTCTGGAGAAAGATTAAAATACAGTAGTGGGATTATATTTCTAAACAATCAACTCTAATAATGGTTCTGAAGTCTAACTTACAATAATAAGATACTTTAGCATAATTTTTCTAGCTATTGTTAATATTCTTTGACCTATATCTGCATATATATTTGATTAGATTCTTGCACATAATAATTATTGAGCTTATGGCAAATATAGGGTTTATAATGACAATACATAATCTTATCCAAACTTTTCAAATTCACTGATGGAATTGGAACAGGTTGTGGCAGAGACTCAGATTGCTTGAGGGACTCAACTAGAAGTAGGATGCATGAGACCTGAGAATGGCAAATGAGCAGTGTATATTTCAGGAGCAAGCATCGTGGTGTATCATGCTACAGAACTGTCCATTAGGTTTCTGTGATTCACAGTTATACATCATAATGCTTGCATCCTTGTGCACCATTCTGCAAGTCCACAACCTGCGAAGGCCACTATGCCACTAGTACCATGACTGGAGATCAGGGAGCATCCAGAAAGTGGTCACTCCAGGATAATTCCACTGGCAGAAAGAAGCATGGGAAGGCAGGAATACCAGAATAGTGATGGCTGGGAGTGCCTGTGGTGCATGGTGATGCATGATGATGTACAAAATGACACTGTGCATGATGGTGCATCACTATGCATCATTCTACAAAGCTTGTGAGGGCTGCTGGCATGATTGCATTGGAAGTTGAGACTCAAGTAGTACTGCAATCAGGTGTGCCCAGTAAATGGCCACTCTGCCAGTGCAGGAGTGATGCAAGAAATCAAGACTTGCAGTATGGATGGGCTGTCTAGGGGATATCCAGACATTTGCAAACTAGAAGAGCAATGGTTGCTGGGTTTTTCCTAGAATGGAAGGGCAGGATGTGCTGTATACACTATGGTGCACAGTGATGCAGTCAGCCCAGCAATGGTACATCACCATGCACTACTCTATCCAAGTCAGGTACAAAGTCCAGTGTGTCCATTGTGCATTGTGTTGCACCATTAGACACTGCAGAGTCCCAATATAATGCAATATAATGCACATTGTACTTAGAGTAGATATTGCATCACTAATTAACTCTCATTACAGCTGAATTGTGCACTATATTGACACTTACATAATCACCCTGAAAGTGCACCACAATCTGATGCACAAAGTGACAGGATGGGGCAATGCACAATGGCTGCATCATGAGCATGTATTATGCATAGCATGAGGTCATGGTAGCTAAGAAATATTGCATCACCATTTCAGTAAAATGGTTAGCTGACAGTATCACAGTATCTACAGTTAGCATCAGTTAGCATTGGTTAGCATCAGGTAATGGCAGGAGCACTGAGGAGCTGCTTTTAATAGGTGTAGAAATAGAAAAACAATATACAGCTGATTAATTTTTACTTTATTCAAATAATATGCCAGTTAGCAGTTATCATGTGGCATCAGTTTTATTGTGACAGTGATAAGATTGCAACCAATTCTGGTCAACTAGGATTTTACATAGTAGGAAATTACAGTACTAAACAATATGTATTTACAAGTACTCTGAAAAGCCCAGCTGATGGAATGGTATAGTAGATGTCATACCCATGGGCAAATCATCCAGGACCCCTGAGGATGGGCCTGGGCCTGCCACCTCAAACAAGTACCCATATGGGAAAGCAGCAGGACTGAGCAATGTGTTCAATGCAGCACTGGCAGAGGATGGCCTAGTGCCAGCACCTGATGATGACTCAGATATGCCTGCCATCTCAGGGGCATATGGGTGAGCTACAAGCACAGTGGAAACTATTATGGCCATGGTCACTGGGATGGCCATGGAGGGTATCCTTGGCTGGAACCCCAACCCTCTGTGATGCATCTCCTTGCTAGATATGTGTTAGTAGTGAGTTACCACCAGTGTGAGAGGGAACTTACTGGCCATAGTTGTTCAACCATTCAAGCCAAGTGGTCATATAACTGCTGAAAGTGTTGTCAGTGAGAGCATCTATAATGGTTGAAATGGTCAACACACAATTTTATTGTGAACTCAATAATGTCAGATTGGTTCAAGCAATGCCCTTGGGACACCCAGTGAGGGGCACAGAGTAACTAGACATTCACAACTTAGTAGTGAAAAAAGAAAAAAAATAGGAGTAATGTACTGCAATGCCCAAGAAGGCAAGCATGCTTGGAAAGACTTGCTGATAGCTCAATTGGAACAAATCACAGGCAAGGTATCTCACATGTACCAAAATTCAATGTGGAGACATTCAAGTATCAGGTTTCCAAAGAGCTGTTCAACATTGCCCTGTAAAATAATAAGGTGATCGTGGTGTGTTCATGCGCTTGAGACATACCTGAGTGTTTTGCTTATGGAGAAAAAATCATTGGGAAATTGATGTTGTGAACACACTCTTGCAAAATAATATAGTCAGATATATGGCTGGGACTGTTGGAGTGTATTCCTATGTCCAAAAACTCTTTGGCATAGTTTTCAGTGAAGGTGGCCATCTTTGATTGAAAGAGAGAGAGGCCTGCAACGAGCCTCTTCTCAATGTGATCTGTGGGTATGAATTAAGCTAGAAATGATCCATTAGAATTTAAAGTATAGAGTGATGGATTATATATACAGAAGTCAACTGCCACACAAGCTTGACTGATGCTGTAAAACACTAAGTGTGTGTGTAGTGTGCAAGGGGATGGTCATCCCAAGGGGTCTGTAATCCAAGTTGTCAGTATGAAGGGAATAATGGACTCACCACAGCATGTTGCTCACCAAATATTGCCAAAACAGGAAATCACATGAGACAGAAGTGGGAGAATAGCACTGGGGTGGAAAACTGTATTCTGAGTCCAAATAGACAGGCTTTTATAGTCCAGGGAATACCCTCAACTTGTAAATAAGGAAATAGAATATGTGAGAGGGTCAGAATAGTTTAGCTTCAAACCTGAACAGTTAATTAAGCTATAAAATAAAAGTCCAACTGCTAATTGCTAATGCTAAAGTAATCTGAATAGGAAGTGCATGCAGAAGACAAGTGGATAGGATCAGATAGGGGTAATGTGGCTGTAAGGAATATCCATTTCTTACATCCAAGGGGGACTTTAAGAACTGATTGTCCCCAGTCAGTCCAATGGAATAAGAGACCAAGCACTGGTGATGATGATGATGATGAGAGGTGAAGCACTGACAAGGATGATGATGGCAACAACAATCATGGAAGTGGGAGACAATGACAATGGGTAACAACAGGGGTAGCACATGTTTTCTTTTTCATCCAATAATTGTGGGAGACAGAACACTGATGGTGACAATGCTGATGATGATCATGGAATAGGAGACAACATCAGTGGTGAGGAATGGTTGTGTTCTAATGTCCTCTGAAAGTGTCCAGCTGCTTGAACAAGTGAGTTGGATGACTTTGTAAGGATAATGAGTAGTGGTCAATAGTGAGAGGACAGGGAGTGCAGCATGCCATTTTGTTATGGCAAAGCATTGTGAATGATGTGGTATGAATCTGTTGTGTTCTGTGCATGTCTAAAGGGGTTCTCTCTGAATCTGATATCCAAGTTCAATGCTTGACTCCACAGTGCAAACCTAAATGTGAATGAAAACATAGTAACAAAAGTGAATAAGTGAGGAATGATATGATTGAAGAAAGGGAAATCAAGTTGCAAGTGTCCAACTCAACTTGTCTTCTTCATGCATCTTTCACATCTATTCCCATATTGGATCAAAACAAGAGGGCACTAAATGTCTGGGATCAACAAAATAATGAATCAGATGAGGTGTGCAGTGTTCCTGTATGTATTCAAAGAGTGGAATGGTACATAGGTGGTTTGAGGACACAATGAACTGGTGATAATGAATGAGAACAAGGGGTGGATGTGATCTATACAATGGGCAGAATAGTATATGATGAGGGTTTTTCTTTATTCAATTCTTTTGTTTTTCTTTTTGTGTTGTTTTTCAATGGATAAACAATGTGCACCAGACTAAACCTGGAGTGGAATGAAAACACTGTAAAACACAAAGAATGTGTGATAGGTGTGAGGGAATGGTCGTCCCAAGGGGTTTGAAGTCCTAGGGTGTCAGTATGAAGGAACTGTAGGACTCACCACAGTGTGTCACTAACAAATATTTCCTAAATGGGAAATTGTGCAAGACAGAAGTGAGGGAACAGCACTGGGGGTGGAAAACTGCATTCTGAGTTGAAATAGACAGCATTTTATAGTCCAGAGAATACCCTATACTTGTAAATAAGGAAATAGAATATGTGAGAGGGTCAGAATAGTCTAGTTTCAAACCTGAACAGTTAATTACGCTATAAAATAAAAGTCTGACTACTAATTATGAATCCTAAAGTGATTTGAAAGGAATTGGTGTGGATGACAAGCAGATAGGGTCAGATAGGGGTAGTGTTGTTGTAGGAAATATTGGATCTTTACATCTGAGGGGGACTTCAAGAACTGACTGTCCCCAGTCAGTCCAATGGCTGTGTGGGACAGAATGCTAATGACAATGATGACAACAATCTGGAAGCAGGAGGTGATAAGAGTGGATGACAGCAGGGGTAATGCACATTCTGTTACAACTATGACCAGTAGTCGTACAAGTAGACATGAAGTGTAGAGCTGCCTTGAGCCTAACTCTTGTTGGGTCCTAATGGCATAGGATACCTTCAGGCTTGACGGGAGCCTGGCAACAAACAACAAGGGATACTAGAAGGAGTATCTTGAGACAGACAATGACCGAGAGTCCTAGACAGAGAAGGTCAGATGACCTTGACATAAGAGAGGACCTTGGATAGCAAGGTCAATGTCAAACTGGATGAGTTCTCCTAACTGGGGTGGAGAACCTGGAAACCAACCAACAGCAACATGCCGTTGGTGAGAGAGCAACTGGGAGTTGCTCGACCTTGAAGGCTCAGAAGGGAGTTCTGAGCATCAACAAAGTCCTTCAACAAAGGAGAAAAGAGGGGAGGGCAAGGTAGAGGTCAAGCAAGGGAATGTTGCAGGGAACGGATGATGAATACCACAAGAGTAACCATAAGGTGTACACTTTAGGTGTCAGATCAAGGTTAGAAAGAGAGAGGCATTTGAGAGGAGCTCAAACTTATATACCCCAGCCATAAGGGCTTTAGGGCAGGTATATACCCAATCTGGTAATGGTGGTCTGTGGCAGTCTAACCTAATATGGTAAGAGTCCATATCTGTAATAGGGAACTGGTATCAGTGTGGCAAGGTTATTGCCCAAAAAGGCAAGAGGGGTCTGCCATGGGAAGTTCACAAGTGGAAGGGTGTGTTGTGGGAATCATTGTGGTGCAACGCATTGTGATGGCACATGAGTGGTCACATGAGAGGTGATGCGTAACACAAGGTGATGGTGATGTTGAGGAGAGATCTGGCCTCAACTGAGGTGGGGATCGCCGAGGAGGACATAGGAGGGCAGCTGTGCGGAGGGGCACTGGGGAAGCAGTGCAGGAGAGATCCAGTAATGCAGCAAGAGGGCAGTGCAGGGGGATCTAGGGTACAGGGGAGTCCAGGACGAAGGGTGGGAAGATCCCAAGGAGATATCCAGGGAGGATCTGGGGTAGATCCAGGATCAGGACACAGGAGGGCGGCTGTGTCAGGGGGACACCAGAGAGGGGCAGTGTTAGTGGAAAGTGGTCCCAGGCTGTTGCAAGACACATCGCATCAGGCATAAATGAGCATAGGATGTGCCAGGAGGGAGGTCCAAGACTGGAGTGTCCGGGCATGGGGTCGCGGGATAAAGAAAAAGACCAGGGGTGCACCAGAACTGTAACACATTCCCTATTCTGTCTGATGATCACAAGAGGCAAAGCACTAATTACAATGATAATGACATTTGAAATGTAAGTGGACCAAGGACACAATAAACCAGCAATAACAAAGAAAAAGTGGCAGATGAGAGACACAAACAAAGGAATGAAACAACTATATGAGATATGAATGCTTTCTTTTCTTTTTCTGTTCTTTTTTGATGGATAAACAATGAGTGCTGGACTAAACCTGGGATATAAATGAAACAGAAACAGAGAGCATCGTTTTAGACCTCTCTCTCCTGAGGAGGACTTTGCCTGATGACCTCCTGGTCATTGAATAATGCCTGTGGAGATGGTTAGGGTGTCCTGAAAATGATGAAACAAAACCTAAAATGAAAGGATTCCTGGATCAAAGAGAAAACACCCTTGAATGGGTAGAGTGAACATGGATGGTAAGCAGAACAGGGAGGCCAAAGGATGGAAGAAGGCAGAGAGTGGGGGAAAGGACAACAAGGCATGTAGCACAGGAGATAAAGGGGAAGATTGACTTGAAATGGATAAGGAAGGTGATGTATCCGAAGAGGACATGTTAGATAAGGAAATGGGTAATGACAGAGCAGAGACAAATAACTGCAGCAGTGCAGATAATGGTGAGTGTGATCAAGAAAATGGTGGCGGTACAGATAATGGTGAATGTGGTGACAAAAATGGCAGTGGTGCAGGTAATGGCAGATGTGGTTGAGAAGGTGGCAAGAGTGAGGGTAATGGAGCGCCTGATAAAAGGCTGGGTTCCTCCTCATTTGAGGAGGGTTTGTCAGACACAGCTGAGAGTAATGGCAGATCAAAAGTAGGTGTGGGTGGTAATGTGGCTGGAGGGGATGACAGATTGGAAGAGAATAAGGTAAAGGGGGGCAACAAGTCTGAGAAGGGAAAAGATGACAAGGAGGACTTTAGGGAATGCAGTTTGAAAGATGTTGAATTGGAAGAGGAGGGTGACAAGGCAGATGAGTCTGAAGACATTGAACTCAAATGGAATGGGGGTGGTAATGCAGCTAACACTAGAGGAGGGGGAATAACATCAGCACCAACAACATCCTCTGAAACATTATGAGGCATCTCAGATTCTACTGATGCAAGAGAGGATGGAAGGTTAGCATTGACAAACTTGAACGAAACATTACCAGGTGAGATGTCCTGCATCGTTGTATGTGCAACAGGAGACAGAGCTGGTGGGGATGATGAAATATTGTCAGTGATGACAACCTTGATAGGAATGCTACTAGGCAGTGTTGGAGGGATAGGAAGTGGCATGGAACGTTCTGGAATGTAATGCTTGTGGTCACAATTGCATCCCAGATACCAGTCCTGGACTTCTGCAATGAAGGCTGGCCAATCTGGTGTTTGTGCAGATAGTTGTTTGATGTCTCCCAAAGCTTGGCCTCATCTAGCGCTGTGTACCATATGGTGGTCTGGATCTTTTGTGTGTCAGTAAGCTGGATATGCATTCCTAAAAGGTTGATGTGTTCTAAAAAAAATGGTAACTGCATCACAATGTTCCCATCAAATCTGGGCACATCCATGGTGCCTTAATGAGGCAGCTGAAAGAGATAGCCTGGAAACTGCATGGTTAGTGATGAAAACAGCCACAAAGAAAAGGGGTGGCGATGTGTGGTGGTGAAGGATGTGAGTGGTAGCTGAACATGTGGTGGAGGATGCAGAACATTGAAGACAGACAGCAATAAGGATGAGGGGAAGGGTGGCAAAGGTGATAGGTGTGATAGCGAGGGTCAAAGCACAAGGCTATGAGCAAGGTTGATGAGGGTCAAGATGATGGGAGTGTGAATGTGAATGTTCCAACCACAAGTGCTGGCAATAACAATGGTTAAGGACTGGGGTAGCAAGTGTGAGCTGGGGACCATGAGCCCAATGACTGTGATGGAACATGTGTGCATGAAAGCTGGGACTATGAGCCCTTACGACAGCAATAGGAAGCTGCATGTGTGAATATTTTCATACCTGAGAGCACTGTTGATGACAATGAGAGGATTCTGTGGACCATGGGCAATTGTGGTTCTGATCGAAGGGAGGTGCGAGCTAGCTAAAAAAAAAAGAAAAGATAACAGGCAAGGATGATAGTGATTGGCATGGCACTAATGAGGGTCCTGAACATTTGGGTTTGCGAGTGCTGATGCAACAGCAATGAGAGGAAGAGGTACCCTGGGCTATGAGCAATGATGGTGATCAAAGGAGAATCCTAGCAATGAGCGAGGGCAAATGGAAGGGTGATGATGCAAGGAGGTGGTGGTGATGGTGCCGCAATAATAAGGGTCATGATCATTGGGGTTGGAAAATGCTGACAGCGATGGCAAAAGGAGGGTTCTGTGGACCACAAGTGACGATGGTCCCGATCTAAGGGACGTTGGCAAGCTAACTAACAAAAGGAAAAAGGCAACCTGGCCAGAATGGTGGCAATGGCAATGGCGAACGTGATTTAGCAATAGCAAGGGGAGGAAACATTGGGCTATGAGCAGGGTTGGCAAGGGTGAAGATGGTCAGTTGCATGAATGTTCTGTCTGCGAGTGCTGGTGATAGTGATTGGGTAAGGACAGAGGATAGGGAGTGTGAACTGGGGACCACAAGGCCTTACAATGGTGATCAGAGGGTGTGTGAACGTTGGGGCTGCTGTGCTGATGGTGACAATGAAGGAAGGGAGGTTCCATGAGTCACAAGTGACGATGGCAATGATCAATCAGAAAACCTGGCAACCAGCAAAGGCAAACAGAATCCAAGCAAACAGAAGGGGGATGATTCAAGAGGGTGATGGTGATTGCACCCCAATAACAAGGGTCCAGGTGTAGGGCTTCAAATGATGTTGCCCCCAGGTGAAGATCATTGTTGTGCCCCTGTTTTCTGGTCATGAATGGGAGGAGGAATGTTAATCATGGGCGATCGTTGACAATGATCAATCTGATCTGATGGTCCTGACTGATGGGTGCTGATTTGTAAGCAAAATGGGTAGGGCACAGCTGAGGGAATGGAGGGTCATGCCCAATGAAAAATGACTATGACCTTGACTGATCCTCTATGTTACATTATGTATTTACTAATATTTATCTGGTGATATCTGCTTATGTCTGATTGTGCCTTGACTTGCCTAGCCCCCTGGCAAATCTGGCAGCACAATGCAACATGCAATGCAATGTGCAGGCAATGTGCAGTTCACTATACAAGTGCATGCTGCACTCCACCCAGCCATTTGACATTTGCCTACAATGGACTTGGACATTGGTAGCTCTGGGACTTTCAACCAGTGTTACAATTGTGTATGTTCCACTCACAACTTCAGTCAACCTCATATAGTTTCCTCAAAGACTTGGTATCACCATTACAATCAAGCTCCAGTGTTCAAGCCAATGCAAGAGGTGATGGAATTTATTTGAGCACTTGCAAATGCCTCTACTGTGGATTCTTCCACCAAGCTCTCTTCTGATGCTTTTACTCACCTCCACCATCTGCCAGCTCTTCCCCTACAAATAGATGACCCAGCCATTCAACATGACATTTCCACCTACCTTGCTCTCAAAAGCTTATCTCAGGCCACCTATGACTCTGTCACTTGTTTCCTCAAACACAACTTTCCTAACATAGCAAATACTCCCATCTTCTACCATGTTGAGAAACTCATCAGCACCTACACTGGCATTGAGCCAATTTTCAATGACATGTGTCCCAACATGTGCCTTGCTTTTACTGGACTGTTTAGTGATTTAGAGGAGTGCCCGCTATGTCATGCCTCATGGTAGAACCAGGAAAAGCTTCAGGGGACCAGTGGCTGCATCAAACTACCTGCTTAACAATTCACCACTATCCTGGTTGGTCCCCAACTTCAAGCACAAAACCGTCCTGCCAGTGCATGCTCCATATGCTACCTCTGGGAGAAGAGTCAGGAAGTGCTTCATAATATCATAGCTGCCCATTCTTCTAATATTCCACTCATTAACAACATCGTTATGGGTTGGGACTTCCTAGGTGCTGTGTTGGACAGCCACATCAAAGAACATGACATTGTACTCATGGTCTCAATTGATGGTGCCCAGCTATATGAAAGCAAGGAGTCAGATTGCTGGGTATACATCTGGATTATTGCCAATCTCTCTCCTGACATTTGTTACCACAAGCTCAATGTCCTGCCCAGCAGCTTTATCCCTGGCCCCAAAAAGCTGAAAAACATCAATTCCTTTTTCTTCCCCAGCATGCACCACCTCACTGTGATCTAATGTGAGGGTCTTTCCATGTGGGACCCACTGTCTGATTCACACTATTCATCATATGTCTACCTTCTCTTTACAACTGCTGGTGACTCTGGCCTTGTCTACTGGAATGGAATGGTGGGTCATAGCGGCAAAAATGGTTGCTGCTTGTACTATGGGGTTCCAGAGAGACAAAAATAATGTGCATATCATTATTACCCAGCCCTGTTATGTCCCTGTGATTGAGCTCCCGAGAGAAGCAATCACTCTGATATCAATGTCTTTAGCCTTCCTCCTGGTGGTTCCTCAGACTACTTGCAAAATCTTCACAAAATTGTTTCTGTCCCCAACCAGATACAATGGAACAAGATGAAGATGGAGACTGGCCTCACAAAACCCCCCCTAATCCTTGGCCTCAATCCCTCACGTTCACTTGGTGTTCCTTTCTGCATAATGACCAATATCATGCACTTAGCCAGCAACATCTCAGACCTTCTTATTTCCCTCTGACATGGTGACTTAGATGTTGGCTCTGATGATGACAAATCCACCTGGGACTGGGCCATTTTCAGGGACAAGGACCTCTGGGTGTTCCATGGCCAGGATGTTGTCACTGCTGGTAGTTCCCTTCCTGGTTCATATGACTGCAAACTGTGTAATATCGCCAAGAAGATCAATACCCAGTACAAGACCTGGGAGTTCCAGCTATATACATTCAGTATCACTCCCATCCTTCTCTATAGTGTACTCTCCTTGAAGTATTGGTCCCACTATTGCCAGCTCATTCATGGATTTCAAATGATATGCCAGCATTCTCTAATCCACAAACAGCTCAAAGACGCTCATGCTCTCCTTTGTGTTTGGGAATGGAACTTTGAACTCTTTTACTATCAACTGCATTATGACTACATCCACTTCATTCATCCCACTGTGCACCAAGTCATTCATTTGGTTCCAGAGGCATTTCAAAAGGGGCCTCCGATCTGTTATGCACAATGGATGATGGAAAGAACTATTGGCAACTTAGGTCAACAAATTTGTCAACTGTCCAAACTGTACACCAACCTCACCTGAGAGGGCATTTGCCACTCCCAAGTTAATGCCCTACTCTCCATCATGCCCAAGCTCGACACCTCTCCCAAGGGACTTCCTCTCTCTCACCCACATTGCTCCCTCATCCACATTGTCTTTTGCCCACAGCATGTACTATCGGATGCACTTGTTGTCTCATACTTCATTTCATTGTGTATGGTTCCATTCAGCTTCTCTCAAACAATGTTTTTCTTTCTTTCTCTGAGTTGCACTCATTATCCTCAAGGACATGCTTTTACCCATCACTTTTACCCATTGTGTTTGCTTGCTCAGACTGTGCTTCCTAGGGTTGGTTTTATGGCTGTACAGGTTTACCATTAGTTAGCAGATACCAGCAGATGTTGTATGCAGTTTCTCATATCAGAACTGGTCATTTGTGAACAGCTATGAGCATATCATGTCATCATTGGAGCGCATTTGGGATCAGATACCCCTAGATACAAATAATATGTGAGGACATCAGTTATTGGTCATGAGCATATCAATTGATTGTAAACTCTCTGGAATACACTATGTTGTGATCTACTCTAGTATGTCATAGCCTGGAAAATCATTTATTGTCAGAAACCATAATGTATAAACATACAGAACATTGTCATTTCATTAGTGATTTGTGCTACAATATGATTTTGTATGTAACTTGCAAGGAAACATGTTTGGGCATACCCAGACACACACAATCATAGTCATTTTTCACTGGGGGTCATGTCTGATTCAGAGTGGCACAGGGATGCAGGTCAGGATCAGGGAGTTGTTAGTGTTAGGGGTGAAGGAATGGAAATGTGAAAGAATTTTTTTGAAAGAGTGGTGTGAAAAAAGGTGCAGTTGAAGTGGAGGTAAACAGGGTGTTTGTTGCTGTGGTGTAAGTTGGTGTGTCCTTCAAGACAATCCTGGAAAAACCCCCTCGCGGTGGGCTTCAGTTGTAAAACACAAAGAATGTGTGATAGGTGTGAGGGAATGGTCATCCCAAGGGGTTTGAAGTCCTCAGGTGTCAGTATGAAGGAATTGTAGGACTCACCACAGCACGTTGCTGACAAATATTTCCTAAACAGGAAATTGTGCAAGACAGAAGTGAGGGAACAGCACCGGGGGTGGAAAATTGCATTCCGAGTTGAAATAGACAGCATTTTATAGTCTAGGGAATATCCTAGACTTGTAAATAAGGAAATAGAATATATAAGAGGGTCAGAATAGTCTAGCTTCAAACCTGAACAGTTAATTACGCTATAAAATAAAAGTCTGACTACTAATTATGAATCCTAAAGTGATCTGAAAGGAATTGTGTGTGGATGACAAGTGGATAGGGTTGGATAGGGGTAGTGTCGCTGTAGGAAATATCAGATCCTTATAATGCTGGATGAAAACTGGGGTAAGATGGATCTGTATTGTTGTGTTTTTCAGATAGAACAAAATGAGTGACCTAAAGGGTAACATTAAAAGGCTCAAATGGAGGGGGTTTGGGGGAAGAATTGGTAATGAAGGTCGATTGCACAAATGAAAATCAAGATGAATAATGTGAAAAATGTGAAAAATGACTGAGGGAGTTCAGTTAGGACTCCTCTCCTCCAAGGGGGACTTTGTGTGATGTCCTCCTGGTCATCTAATGATGGCATGGAGATGGTTAAGCAGTCCTGTGTGTAGTGGAAAAAAAATATTAGAACACATGAATCCCCGGATTGAGGGGGAAACACCAAAATGAGTGATCAGGAAAGGATACTTGTAGTCTGATGAAAAACAAATGCATAGAGAGCAGAATGGTGAAAGTGAATGATGACAAATTGAATGGAGGTGCAAGTGGTAGGACAACCAACGAGGCATGCAGTACAGAAGATAAAGGGAGTGATTGGCTTGAAATGAATGAAGAAGGCAAGGTATTCGAAGAAGACATGTTGGATAAGGAAGTGGGAAATGATGGATTGGAAACAAACAATGGTGGCAGTATAGTGAATGGTGAATGTGGTCAAGGAAACAGCAGCAGTGCAGATAATGGCAAACATGGTGACACAAATGGCAGCAGTGTGGGTAGTGGTGAGCATGGTCAAGAAAATGGTGGCAGTGCAGATGATGGTGGATGTAGTTGAGAAGATGGCATTGGTGGAGGAGATAAAATGGTAAATGGTACAAATGGGTGATGCATGGTGATGCCAACACTGGCAACACTATCTGACGCACTACATGGCATGTCAAGGTGATCCAAAATGCAATCAAAAGTGTCCAGGTCTTCCAGAATGTCAAGCAGCAGAATGTCCTGCACTATTGTCTGTAGCGGAGGGAACTCAACAACTGTGAGCATTGATGAAAGGTTAGCACAAATGTTCTCAAGGGAATCAAAGTGAGATAGTAGTGAAAGAATCAGAATCAACACATAAGCCTCTAGATTGCTCACATTGTCAATCCTGTCAGGTTCCTGCAATGCCAGACAGGGCATGCCGGGTTCTATGAGTGCTGCTGAGGAGGGAGAATTAGCATTGACAAGTTCGAACAAAATATTACTACTTGCAATGAGATCAATCTGCAAATCAGGATGTGCTACAAAGGATATGACAGGTGATAAGGAGGAGATGTGGTCAGTAGGGATAGTATTAAGAGGAACAGTACTAGAAATTAAATAGCTGGGAATGGATGGTGACAGACCCCTTGGGATGTAGAGCTGGTGATCACAATTGCATCCTAGGTACTAGTCCTGGACCTCTGTGACAAAGGCTGGCCAATCTAGTGTTTGCATGGATAGTTGTTGCAATGTTTCCCAGAGCTCTGCTTCTTTTAGATTGGCATATTGGATGGTGACTGAGATCTTTTCTGCATTAGTAAGTCTGATATTTGTCATCAGAAAGTTGACCTGCTCTAAAAATGAGGTGAGTGGGTCAGAACCTTCCCATCAAATCTGGGTGCATCTATGGTGCCTTGACAAGAAAGCTGGAAGAGGTAACTTGGGAACTGCATGGATGATGATGAAAAAGTGCTGTAAAAAGAAACAACAATAACAACATGCAGTGATGATGGTACAGGTGGTGGCTGAATATGTGGCAGACAATGTGGGATGTTGTGGACAGAGACAGTGGTGACAAGAATGAGAGAAGGTTTGTTGAAGGTCATTAGATGTGGGGAAACCTATGGCTGTGAGCACTGATGGCAACAATAAAAGGAAGGAGATCCTGTCTAGGTCATGAATGATGATAGCTGCAATTGGAGGGTGATGTGAGCTAGCTAAAAAAAAGAAAGACAATGGGCAAGGATGGCAGTGATGGCATGGTGATAATGAGAGTTGTATATGTTCAGGTCCATGAGTGGTGATGCAATGGCAATGAATGGAAGGGGTTCTTGTCCCTCAATGTGAGCAATGACAATTGTGATCGAAGGGAGATCTGAGCCTATTGATGGAGATGGAGGGGGTGTGCATGTGAACACTGGGACTGCAAGCACTGATGATGACAAAAAAGGGGGGTCCCACAGGCCATGAGTGATGATGTCAACAATCAAAAAGAAAACCTGGCAACAAGTGAAGGTGAATGGAAGGGTGATGATATGAGAGGGTGGTGGTGATTGCATGTTCATTCCATCTGTGAGCACTGGCTATAATGACCAAAAAGGAGGTTCTGTTCCTGCTACAAGCAACAACAGCAGTGATTGGAGGGGGAATGCAAACTAGCTCAAAAAAAGGGTGATGGGCCAGGATGATGGTGATGGCATGGTGATAATGGTTAGTAACAACAGAGGTAGCAGGTGTGAGCTGTAGGGCCTCAAGCACCAATGACTGTGATGGGAGCATGCATGTGTGAACATTCAGGTCCAAGCTGGAATCCCAACAACCACGAGCCAGGGAGAAGGGGAATCTGAGCTAGATGAGAGGTGATTGTGAGCATTGATCATGACAATGATACCACAATAGCAAGGGTCGAGGCATCAAGCTATGAGTGGGGTCAATGAGGGTGGAGATGGTGGGAGTGTGAATGTTCTGTCTGCAAGTGCTGGTGATAGCAATAGGTAAGGACAGGGAATAGGGAGTGTGAACTGGGGACCACAAGGCCTCATAATGACAATCAGAGGGTGTGTGAATGTTGGGGCTACTGTGCTGATGGTGATGATGATGGAAGGGAGGTCTCATGGGTTATGAGTGACAATGGCAACAATTGATAAGAAAACCTGGTGACCAGCAAAGGCAAACAGAATCTGACCAAATGAAAGGGTAATGATGCAAGAGGGTGATGGTGATGGCACTGGTCATAGAGCATGTGTGAGATGTGGGATCTCAAACTGTGAATGTCAGGACTGCTGTGCTGATGGCAATGACAAAGAAAGAGTTCTGTGGACCACAAGTGACAATGGTTCCAATCCAAGGGAGATGCAAGCTAACTAAAAAAAAAGGGAGAGATGATGGTTAAGGATGATGGATGCACACACGTTCTGATCACCAGTGCTGGCAATAATGTCCCAGGAGGGGATTCCATCTGGCTACAAGCAACAATGATGAGGATTGAAAAGACAGGATCCTAGCAAACAAAAAGGTGATTAAGGGCTCTGATAACAAGAATAATGGTGATGGTGATCGGCTTTTTTTTTTGATAACAAGAGTGGAAGTGTTTGACTATGAGTAGGGTTGACAATGGTTCAGATGGTCATTGCACATGCATTCCAGTCATGAGCAGGAGGGGGAATGTCAATCATGGGTGATCAGATCAATCAGATCAAATGTTTTTGATGCTGATGGGCACTGATTGGTAAGCACAGGCCCCTCAAATTGGGTAGGGATTCTGCCGAGGAAATGGAAGGTAAGGATTGCTGATTCGGAGTAGCACAGGGATGTATGTCAGGATCAGGTCATTAGGGATGAAGCCTGAAGGAATGGAAAGGGTGAAATAATTTTTTCAAAAGACAGTGGTGTGAAAAAGGGTGTGGTGAAAGCAAAAGTCAACAGAGCATTGTTGCTGTGGCATATGTAAGTTAGCACATCCTTGGAGACAACCCTGGAAAAACCCCCTTGCAGTAGGCTCCAGTTATAAAACACTAAGTGTGTGTGTAGTGTGCAAGGGGATGGTCATCCCAAGGGGTCTGTAATCCAAGTTGTCAGTATGAAGGGAATAATGGACTCACCACAGCATATTGCTGACCAAATATTGCCAAAATGGGAAAAGAAATATCTGTTCCTTATAATGCTTTCTGTTATTTTGTGTTTCCACACTGTTTTGGCATGAGCCTTTTGTTGATCTGATCTCTTCCATTCCCTATTGAGTGTCATTTTTTACAAGTGTGAGGGTAGCATATTTGATGATGCCTTCAAGTTTTTCATCTCATTTACTATGCTTTACATAGTAGACACCCATGTCAGTAGATATTTGTTGTGAGACTTGACTCATCAAAGGCAAAGACATGAATAATGACAACAATGGTGTGAATTGGAGAGGCTGAGGGTATACTGTATTGCTGAAACTATGGAGACGATCCTGGGATGAGAGGTTAGATGCTCCATACCATTGTCAATGTTGTTCAAGAACATCCATTTGTCTTCTGGTTACCTAAGAAGTTATCAGTGTGAATGATCAATGGACGTGGGTTTTGCCTACATGAACCATGGAAGTGGCCTCCTGCAATCAATCATCAACTAAAACAGTGGTAGAATCCATGACCACCAGAAGGGAGGGGAAATAATCGGATTCAGTGGTGTGAGGAGGTAGTGCTTCAGCACCAGGGGGAAACATGGGCAGTGATCCACTTGTGCTGGTGTATGGCAGGTAAATTTGCATGATTTGAGGTGTAGTTGTCGCTGTATGTAGTCCCATATATGGAATGCTGACAAAAGAAGATATGTGGGAGAGAGGGGGAGGAAGAGATGATCCCTGGCCATGTGTGGAACCCTGGCTGCAGGTTGAGCTATGTATAACCACCTATAGAATTTTGTTCTCAGTTTTTGGTCGGTATTGGGGTTAGGAAACTCATAGGAGGGCATGGAGTTGGTGGTTGGTGAGCACAAGCAGGCCTGCCAGTGAAGCAGAATTTATACATCTACCAATCTGAGTCAGTCAAGTCTGTGCAGTTGAATAGCATACCTTATCTATTCAGTTCAACTGCTGTGTACAATTATCCAAGCTCTGTGTTATGCCATCCAGGAATTGATCAAGTCACATTGTGAGTGTGGTGTCTTTAATATCCATCTGATGCTGTGCTGTATGAGATCAATAATCTCCCTCGAACTCTTGATGATGATCAATGAGTTTTGACCTCAAGCTACAGTCTGTCTGACTCTGTTACACAGTGGAACCTTCTGGTGTCACACAGAGGTTATTGCACATGAGGACCCAGAACACCTCACATTCAATGAAACAATACATAGTACAAACAGATGAGTTCATAAAGTTAACAGGAACTGGAACCACTGTGTAAAGTAGCAGGGGAGGAAATATCAGACAGACATGTGTCTTTGTCACTACTAAAAGGCCCTATCTCAACTGGCTTGAACAAAGCCAGAGAGCTTTGCTCCAATAGACCTGTCCCCTCACAATCAAGAGTATGCTTGATCTCACCAATCTGCCAATCTGCCTTCTTCAAGAAGACTTCAGCTTGTTCACATTGGTCTGTAGTTATTGCATGCATAATGTCAAGTTCCTTGATGCATAGATGATAGTATCATAGGTGTGTTGCGAAAGCATCACAGGATGGTTGTGCCAACTGCAACATGCATAAGCCATAAAGATCTTCCATCTAGGGAATAGCACAGGTACCAGATACCTGTGTGGGTCTCAAGTATGGATATCTCACAGGTATGAGTATGGGTATCACTCTCAGGCACCCATACCCTGACCCATACCCTCATACAGGTACCAGGCTCCATTTCCTGAGTGCCAACTCTTAGTAAGTCTCCATCATATCTACATATCACTTAAAGGTACAGCATCAGTTGCTCCATTTGCTGATGTCTAAATGTAGTAGAAGCAATAAAGTCAATTTCAATGTTTTTTACCATGGCACTTGACAGCTGCATGTCTCGTTATATCCTCTTCCCTCCTTTGAGCCTATCATGCAACTTGGGTTCCCAAACTCCACAAAGCGAAGGCTGAGTGAAAAAGCTCAAGCTGCCCTTGATGATAGTGCACTGCACAAAAGAAAGAACAACATCAGTAGTATCAGCTCCACAGTGAAGAAAATATGTATGGATGGAAACAGCATGCCCACTGGTACTGCAAAGGCAAAGGCCCCTGCCAACTGAGGCAACAACAGCAGCATGCCTGCTGCAAAGACTAGTGCTGACCGGGGAGTCAGCATCATCACCACAAGGCCTCAGCACACAAACCATGGTGACCAAGCAACACAGACAGTCTTTCATCAACACACTGCAGACTCAGAGGAGGAGGAAGAACAGCTGTCAGAAGATAGCGATGTCATCATAGTCAACACGAATGAGGATGAAGACTTACCAAAAATGGACCCCAAGGACGAGCTCAAGAAGTTGATGAAAAAATGGACTTTTCCCGTCTATGTATTTTTCCATCCTCACCCTGCCATGATTGAAGTTGATGGGCAATGTGTGCATGTCTTCAAATGTGCTGCTTGACACTGCAGTGTCAAAGTGCATTGGTATAACAACACAAAAGATGCATGGTTAACAAGTAACTTACAGAAACATGTGAGGGTTTGCAGAGGATGGGGCAACGAGATCTTGAAAGCAGCTGATCAAGCCACAAATGCTGAAGAAGTAAGGGAAAAACTTATTGGAAGGTTCCTGCATGATGGTACAATCACTGCTATGTTTGAAAGGAAGGGGAAAGGGAAATTAACATACTCAAATCACTCACATACTCAGGATGAGACACAGTATGTGTCTAATTGTTCTTGTATCTGATGAGGCTATGACATGCTGACTTTGTTTAGTGCAGAAATAGTGCACTGGATATCAGAGAATTTGCATCCTTTTGATATTGTCAGTGATCATAGGTTCCTCATATTAATGAAGACTGGTTGGCCAGAGTACTACATACCATCACCATCAACAGTCTCACATGATGTCAGATTCATGTTCATGCACACATGACAACGCATTGTGAAAATGCTGCAGGAATACAAAGAAAGAGTTAGCTTTACTACAGATGCATGGAGCTCACTGAATCATCGCTCATTTGTTGCATTCTGCATTCACATGGAGTGTGAGGGGAAGCTATTGAGCTTCCCAATGGATATAGTCAAGGTAGCAAGGGTTAGTTGTCATCACAGCACCAATATATTCCACTCACCTGTTGCTAGTCGCACATAGGGCTCACACTTGCAACTGTTTTTGCCAAGATGCTAGATGAGTTTGAATTGTTAGATAAGGTATGAGACCATGTCACCAAGCAGATGCACCTGCTTATTGTGTATCAACATTTATCGCACACTAGATTCTTGGTGTGATAGCATGGACTTGGGTGCTGAGATCTTGCATAAGACAGACTTGGAGGATCTGGCAGACTTGACAATTGAGACTGATGAAGATGATCTGGACACCAATGACAGTGATGGTGATGGTGATGACTCAAAGGATGGATTAGTTGATGAGGTTGCTGAGTTAAGTGAGCATGAGTGCTGTGCATTGGAGAGAGACATCCTTCCAGTCAAATTTGCGTTAGCAAAGGTATGGGGTAAAGAGACTTACCATTCACTGTTTTAAATGTGTTTTTCAGCTTTGAAAATTGGCCTGTTCCATCCTGAAATCACCCACAATCCATCTTCTAGCATGGCAAGAAATATTGACCAAGTTGCAAGTGAAGGTGATGCTGCTGCCACATGATGTCGCCACATGATGGAACTCAATGTTAGATATGTTGAGTTATGCATTGGACCACAAACAGGCCATCAACCAAATGACACAGAGATGAGAGGGAGGGATGTGCAAGTATGAGCTGAGTGATCTCAAATGGTCAATTCTTCATCAGCTGCAACATGTGTTGGAGGTGCATTCTGTGCATGGATGTATAACATAAGCACAAGCTAATTCTCACTGGTGTCACATAGGTCCTCAAAGATGCAACCCTTTTCTTTTCTCATGCAGCACTGAACTTGGCAGCCGTAATCCCTGCCATGGATGTCCTTGACAAGGAATTCGCCTTGTATTCTTGCAACCACCTCCTCACACCAGCAATTTGCACTGCTGTGTTGCTTGCCAAACAGACCCTCAACAGGTATTATTCACTCACTGACAGCTCCAAGGTATATCATATTGCAATAATTCTACATCCTCAGCACAAGTTAACCTACTTCAAGAATGCCCATTGGGAGTCAGAATGGATCAAGACTGCAGAGGGACTCATGTGAGAGGAATTTGAGCACACCTATGTTCCTACCAAACTTGCTTCTGATGTGGAGACCTCAGACATCAACATAGTTGACAAGCCCATCAACTCAAAGGAAATCTGCAACATTTTCAACAACATGGAGGCATTTGCACTGCCCAATGCTGGTGATCTCCATAGTGAGATCAACCAGTACCTGGCCACAGATGTGGAAAAAGCTGATGACCCGCTGAAGTGGTGGGATGACCAGTACACAATGTACCCACTGCTTTCAAGAATGGCTCTCAATTATTTCACCATCCCTCCCACTTTTGTCACACATTCATTCTTGTTTGTTAGTGAATTCTACTTGTGCACTTTTGTGTCTTGGCAGTTGGAGCATTCTGGGTTTGGTCAATAGTGAGGATGTGAAGAAGGTTAGTTTAATGCCAGATGTTGATGGTGACAAGGAGATTTTGGACTTGGACACATGACAAGATGATTAGACAGTTTAGACTAATTAGATCACTGCTACTAAGTAGTGCTTTGTCTGATCATTTGAGTACCTGTGGGTATTTTGAGTATGGGTAGTGGTACAGATATTGACTCTACATACCTGCATCTGACCCAGCACCCACACTGTAGGTATGAGTATATTGATGGGTATGAGTACAGGTACTGCTGCTGCCACCTGGGGGTATACCTGTGCAGTTGCCTACTTCCACCTCCCTGGTTAACTTGGCTGATTGCTGCAAGTGCCTGAGTCAGGATGAATGTGAAGTATTGATATGCATAATACAGTATCTCCATCTTACCATTGTTAGTACCCTCTTTACCTTTTCATTAGGTGAGAAGATGATTGAATCATCTGAGAGTAGGGCAAACTAATAAAGGGTATGTTTTTGAGCAGTCTGATTGGAGGGCTGCTCAACAGATAATGGAGTGGAAGTTGGTGGTGGAAAGGGGATATGCTTTCAAGTTGTCCTATCCAAGGGCTGCTCTATGATTGGTGGAGAGGAAGTTGGTGGCAGAAAGAGGGTATGCTTTCAAGTCATCCTATCCAAGGACTGCTCTATGGTTGGTGAAGAGGAAGTTGGCAGTGTGGAGTACCCATCAGGAAATGCTACTTTGAATGATGGAGGTGAGACTGTGAGACTGGAGGCCTGAGCTGGGGTTGAGAATGAAAACTTGTTTAATTGCTCCTGGTACATGCCAACTATGGGTCAACTGGTGGTGGTAGAGGGGGTAGGTATAGTGTCTTTAAATTTTGTAGAACTTGCACACTTTTTTGTAGACATGATTAACTCAGATTTCAAGTCAGTGGAAACACTACACCAAGTTGCACACACCCAACTATGAATAAGCAGGGCCATGGGTTCATTTCAAGCTCCTTCATTTATACTGTGCCCCAATTGTTCTGCCAACTTCTTCAGTGCAGACAACATGGTCCAACACTTGTCTACAAATTGTCTATGTGGATTGCTGGCCAATCAGAATCTGCCAGATACTGATGAAGTGGAATATGATGACACCAATGTGTCTGATTTTGCTCATGTTAGTAGGTTACATTTTCCATATTTTTCAATATTTCTTCTCTAACAATATGCCTTAGCTCAGGACACATTCAATGTTGATGAGCTCATCACCATCCTTGAGGTTACTGAACTCAATGATACAGCTGAAGATTGGAATTATCATGAGATAGATCCCACAAACCATCAACCATCCTCCACTTCACATTCAGCCCCCTCCAATCATGTCCAGGTTTATTACTCAAACAAGAGTCAAACTCATGCTGGGCATATGAACCTCCTTCAATGCATGGATCAAGATCAATTTGCACACATTTGTGACTCAGAAAACATTTTCTACCCTTTTGCATCCAAGAGTGAATGGGAGGTCGCTGACTGGCTCTCAAGTGGAACCCTCTTGCAGAAGGAAATTGACAAGTTCTTGCATCTGGATTGTGCACATATGTTCATTTGTTGGTGATGGTCGTCATTAATATGTCACTTATAGAGCAAAGCAAATCCTCTCTCATTTCATACAGCAAAGGACTTATGCACATGAATTGAGGTCCTGCCAGAGACACTATCCTGGCATTTTCAAGAAATCAAGGTGGCAGGATATCAAACAAAAGAGCCCCTAATGCTACATTGGCAAGATGGGCTCAAGGTGGTCAAACACCTTTTTAGCAACCCAGTATTTGCAACTCTGCTCTGCACAAAACTCTCTTATTTTCTCACTGCCTCAGACTATACAAGCTGAACCTCCCAGTGCCTCTTTACCTTTCAGCCATGCAAACACCATCCTCCTCTCATGAGAGTGATGAACTACTTTCCAATACAAATACCAAATATGTATATGTGTTTTACTTCTGTTTATTTTCCCTCATTCTTACATACTTATAGGCTACATTGTTGCCCAAGTGTGGGCTATTTTGCAGCCAATTACCAATCCACCTAGCCTGCCACTGATATATGTCAAGTTCTTCAACTTCTTGAATGCTCACTTTGCAGTGGTCAATGGGATTTGTGTTGCTGCTCCTGCTCCAGACTTGGAGATGTTTGTCGTGTGGTGGTGGCTTTAGTGTGATGGCTGGCATTTGGGTGATATTGTCTGCTTGGATGATGTCTGTCAGGTTGTCCAGCTGATTCCAAAGTTCAGTTCTAGGGTGCTGCAAAATATGACCTGTGATAACAGTTTGGAGCTTGATGGAGAGTTCTTTCTCAACACATTTGCAGATAAAGAGACATTCCATGCAGTTCTCAGCTATCAGTACCTTTTTGTCATGTGGGATCATGATTATTAGAGTTGTTTGCTACATCTTATCTCATCTGCATCCAATTAATCATTACCTTTTAAGGCATGCACTGAAAAATACCCCAGTAGAAATATGAATATTGGTTGGATATACTTGGGAAATGCTGACTGTGTCAGCTGAAACCTTGCTTGTAGAGTGGTAATGTTGTGACTGCACAGAAATGAAAAGACACAGTACATCTATTATGTGAATCCAACTCAATCAGTAGCTAAAATAGCTGCTATTATAAATCACAACTCTAGCATTGTGGAGGTCATTAAAAAATATTAGGTAGAAAGTCAGATATGTAACGACTGTGGATTTCAGAAGTGATATGAGACTAAAAAGTAGATGAACAAGACAAACAAGACAGTCCAATCACCAAGCCTTCTTCTTGGACTTGGAGTAGAAGAAGGATTGATGAAAAGACTGATCTTTTGTTTCCTCAGAGTTGCAGAGCCAGATGCAGAAGAGGAAAAAAAT